>LBNU01030126.1:17093-30534 GCA_014162995.1 Artemisia annua | reverse complement strand
CATATAATTCCCAGCATATTAATCAAATACCTGAGATATCCAAGTGGATCTATGAATGATAATTCCATCATCATTAGGTTTATCATTTACATGTTAAGCCTTATCATGATCTTTACTAGTGTGTTTTTAGAAGATTATGTATTTTGTAATAAACTCCCACTTGCCTTTAGTAATCTATAGACTATCTATAAATACTTAGCAATAAGAGCAACAATCCAATTTTCTCTTTTTGGGATATTACAAATACACATTGAGAGTTTCTGACATGCTTTGTTAATAACCTTCACATAAGTATCTTAACAAATTCTGAACTTCAATTTTAAGACTTAATGTGATTCATCACATTCCAGGATGTCTTATAAATCTTCTAGGAGTCTAATTGAGTATATTAAATTCATACTCAATTTTCTAACCTTGATAACTTTCGGAAGAAAGAAGTTATAGTTATCTTTAATCAAACAATAACAATAAAGTTTGATTCTCCTAACCGAACATACCATAAACTTGTGGTATTTTATTAGGACTCATATTGTCAGATAATCTATCAATATGAAAGATAAACTTATATCTTTTAGCTTGTCTATTTACCAACTTAATCAGCTTAATGATAAAATAAAATTTCCAAGCCACTTTGCATGCTTTATAACCTAAGTACTTATTAATCAAATTTATAAAAGAGTTACCCCGAAATCACAAAAGAATAAAAACATTCTAGTCGAATAAAAAAAAGACAAAATTCGGACACTAGAATCTCTCACACTCATACTCATACAGAGTCAAAGCAAAGAACCAAATACCCGCTCTAAACAAGTACACTCAGTCACTCTCATACTCACACTCATCGGCGGAACATTAATAATAATAATAACCGTTTTCTTTTATTCACCTGCTGCTTCAGGTTACTACTACATTTTTCCGATCTCCGCTTTATGTATAATAACCGATCTATTGATTTTTATATTTTTTTCCTTTCAAGAAGAATCCTTCAAGTGGTTTATAAAACTAAAAAAAAAAAAAAAAGCAAACAAACAAAGTGTTTGGTGAATATTTAATGACATATGTTTTGATGTTTTCTCTATATTTCTCTTTCACACACACACAAAAACACACACATATGTTGGATTTGTGAGTTACTATGCACGTGATTTGCATTTACACTTGTTGTTGTTTATTGTGTTAAGCGTTTTGTGTGTTTCAATGCCCGGATCAATGTCTTTTTTTGGTTACCTTTTTTTATTAACATGTTTTTTAAGGTTATTATTTATTTATTTTTTATTTTATTTTTTAATAAGGAGAAGTAGTTTTACGCGTTCTGTTGTATGATATGTATCTATGTGATCTGCTCTGCTAGATATATTTATGTATATGAAATATAAGCGAAACGTTAAAGCGTCCATTTGGAGTGTGATGTCAGCCTAACCATCCCACCTCACTCTACGCGAGAATGGTTGAAAGAGCATTCTAGTGTTAATTAACTGTGTGCTTAGTTTTGCTTTAGACAACTGTTTAGCAATTCAAACATCTACAAATGATCTAATTTGGTTTAATTAATCTGCGGTTTTAAAATGTAAAGTTATGGTAGTAGTTAAGTTGGTTCACACTGGAAGATGTGTTTTTTTGCCGGTTTGTACAGGATAGGGGTATTCTTGCTTTTCTTTATGTTAGAGATTGCTTCTGACCAACTTTTCTTCGAATGAGTTGTTTAATGCTACTGTTAGAATATGTGGAAAAGGCTAGTAAGGACATTAAAATATGCGCAAGTGGTTGTTATCATTATGGTGTCAATTTGTATTTGGTTTGTGATAGAGATCATTGTTTTGTTTTTCGTTAGGCAAGTTATTGATACGTCCTTCGTTTTTACCAGCTGCAGTTTGGTATGAAACGTATATAAGCAGAAGCTGTTGATGAGAGAAGCTAAACCATGGAGGAATCTATTGATCAAAAGACACCTCTACTTTGATTGGGTAAAGTTTCATTCTCAGACAGATTTCCAGTTACTTTACAACTATACATTCTTGATAATGTTTCTTAATATTGCAGGTTCTATACATGCAGGGAGGTTATGTAACCAAGATGAAACCATTCTTGGGACTCACATGTATCATAATGCTGTATATTGTATATAGAACCACAAATTATCAGTATCTGCAAACGGAGGTAGACACTCCAATTTATTGAATTAGTATAGACATTGTAAAGAATATGAATCTTGCACCTTTAATTTACAATGATAATATTTTGAAGTTTCAACTAGGGCTCCAAGAGAGCCAGTTGTATCCGAAACTTTATGCTAAGCTTGTGCTTGACGAGCCTTTGCAATGCAGGCCCGAGCTTGGCTCAAAGAGCTCGAATATATGCTGGAAAATTGATTTTGATAACATAACTAATTCCGAATATCCATAAAAGTTACAACAAAACTTGATCCTAAGTGAAAAACCAATTTTGACAACTTCCACAATAATACAAACAACATTTTGCAAATCTAGTTTACCTATGTATACACATACACCTGCATATCAAACAAGGCTCGAAATGTGCTTGAGCTCAGCCCTGTTGAGCTCGCGATCGGCTCATTACGTGCTTGTTTTTGATTCATGAGCTTGAACTTGATACAAGCTAGGCTTGAACGAGCTCGTGCTGAACTCGATATCAAGTTTCTCGTTAAGAGCTTGTTTGCAACTTTGCTCCTACATTCTGGTGTAGTTTCTTACCTTTGTTTCAACCACAAAGTAAATTACAAACGAGAAATAACTTATATGCTATTATGCTAAGAATGGGTACTCTGGCATATCTTAATATTGGACTTTCACAAAAACCATGTTTGTGACTGTCATAAGCATCAAACCGGTGTCATTTTTTTGTCAAGTGTCACTATTGCATTTAATTAGCTCTTATGGTGTGGTAATGTATAGTTTTTTTTGGATCCTATAGCACTTCATTTTGAAAAGTAATACGAGGTTTCTGTAAGGATCTCTCGTATGGCAAAGGTTTTTCAATACTCATTTTAACTAATATGAGCCTTTTTTAATTATTTGCCTCATCAGCTGGACTCAAGATTGGATGCACTCTACACATCAAAGGTAGACTTTGGGATCAATGAAAACCTGTTAGATGTTCAAATTCTATTCTGCTTAATTACTTTCTCTATGTGCAAGTGTGACTATATTTGTTTTGGGGATTTTAATATCATGAAACTAATGTGCAGTGCTATTGTTTAGGAATATGCAATAGCCTCCACTAGTTTAAAGGGTTTACCTCGTGGTATTATTGAAGCTAAATCTGACTTGGAATTAAAGCCTTTATGGTCAACAAGTAGTTCAAAGTCGAAGGTTAGACACGACCTTTTTGATGATTATTCTCAGTACTACTTTTGAATAGTTGTTTCTAAAACCAGGGCCATCCCTGAGCTTTTGGAAGGCCGTGGTTGATAACTGAAAATGAGGCCTTAAAAATTTGTATTTCTTGTTGATTTTTCTTAGTAATACTTTGAATAGTTATTTCTTGTGGTGTAAAACATTGTTTGTGTGCATTGTTGTTAAGTATTTAAATATGAGAAACTCTTATGTATTGAAGGGCGAAGTTTCCAGTACACATAATTTGCTGGCAGTTCCAGTGGGCCTGAAACAAAAGGGTAATGTTAATACCATTGTTCGTAAGGTAAAACAACTGATTGGTGTTTATTGTTCATTGTTCAGAATAACTTACGATATTTTGCTATGTTAATTATGTTGAGCTAACATCAGCCTTTTCAGTTTCTGGCAGAAAATTTTACAGTTATCTTATTCCATTATGACGGAAAGGTCGATGGCTGGCGGGATCTTGAGTGGAATAACAAGGTCATACATATTGTAGCTCATAACCAAACAAAATGGTAAGCAAGTGGGGGGATATTTGATGTGATCAAATAAGTACTATATTTATACATCGTTTATCCCTTATATATTGCTCTTTTAACGCTTTAGTTATTTATAAAGGAACAAAAGTTGGGCAAAATTTGTTGGCAACCTGACTCATTTGATATTAACCGTGTTGACCTGAACCACATTTATGTATTTAACCGATTACCAGACATGTCCTTTTTGCTACCTCTATCTGAATCTGTGAAACTTCAAATTATTATTTTGTTTCGTTATTCAGTTATTCAGGCATTGCCTATGATCTGATATGAACTGTTACAAAATGTAGAAAGAGAAAAGGACTACTGTAGATAAAATTTTATTTGTTACCATCTGTCTAATCTCTTTATTTAATAATGTTTTAGGTGGTTTGCAAAACGATTTCTGCATCCTGCTGCTGTGTCCATTTATGATTATATATTTCTCTGGGATGAAGACCTGGGAGTCCAACATTTTAATCCCAAAAGGCATGTTATCTCTCACATCATATTTATCTATTTCCGGTCTTATTGTTTGTGACCGTGTGTTCTCTCGATGGAGTAGTCATTTCGTGTTTTCCATATTTGCAGGTACTTGAATATTGTTAAAACAGAAGGGCTAGAGATATCACAGCCGGCATTAGATCCAAATTCAACTTATATACATCACAGGATTACAATACGGAAGAGGACAAATAAATTTCATAGGTGAATGAATTGGCTACTAGTAAGCTGTCTAAGTTTTACCCATTTAATATTGTTTTTTGGTTGCTAATGTCATATTCTTTGTTATAGGAGAGTGTATGAAAGCAGAGGTAGTGTGAAGTGTTCAGATGACAGTGAGGGGCCACCATGTTCTGGGTAACTAAAACATTGTTAATAGCTATTAGAATTGGTTCAATCGACCAGGTATAGCCATGTAGGTAGCTATATGGGTCAATTGGTGGAATTAGGGGTGACAAAATGTGTGTGATGGAGGAACAGAGGGAAGGGTGGGTTGGACATTCTTCGTTTTATAAGACCAATAAACTAATTCGTTTTTAATAGTTTAATCTATGAGGTTTATGCATTTGGTTACATTTTGGTTCACTTTTAACCCATTTGGCAAGCCCTACATATTTGAACCGTTTCCTTCACAGTTAGATCCTGTAGTTTAACCCATTTCACATTTTAGAAACTGAAAATAGCCCATGTAAATGGGTTGAAATCGTTACATTTAGAAGGAATCCAAGAATACTTGTTTCGAAGTCTGTTTGTCAGAGTATAATTTTGATAGTGTTCTTTTGTGGTTCTTCAAATTTGCAGGTTTGTAGAAGGAATGGCTCCAGTTTTCTCGAGAGCTGCTTGGCATTGTGCTTGGCATCTTATACAGGTAACTTGTAACAACTTTTTCGCTTTCCTCCTTATACATTTATAAACCTTACAGACTTCTATTTACTTCCAGAATGATCTTGTTCACGGATGGGGGATGGATATGAAACTTGGCTATTGTGCGCAGGTCAGTCTAAATCTCTGGTTTTTGTCACTGGAACCCTCTCCTCTATGTTCTATGAGAAGGAACTTATTATTTCCAGTCCATTGTTCTTAGATCCTATCAAATTTTTATCTTCCTAAAATTATAATGTTTCTAATTCTTGTTATCATGAAATCAGTAACCCTTTTGTGTGTATTGCTGAATGCACCAAACAAAACAAATATTGGGAACCGGGAAGAACTGTCAACCCAATGTTCTCTCTCTTTTACTTATTTTGGTAGTATGTTTTTTAATTAGATTTGATATACGGTGTATTAATTACCTAAGAAATTTGTGGTGTCCTTTGAAATATTGTATCTTGAAAAACTATAGAAAAGTTCGATCTGGTTCCAAACCGAACACTCAACCATATATTGTTCAGATTCAGGTTAACGAATTTTGCAAACTCCAACAGTAATTCCATTCTAGAATTTTTGAATTTGTAATAGTTTCAAATGGAACGAGCTCCCTGTTGCCTTGGACTAATCTTTGTATTTTTAAGGGGGACCGGTCGAAGAAGGTAGGAGTTGTTGATAGCGAATTTATTGTTCATCAAGGAATACAAACTTTAGGTGGCGCTTCTGCTAAAAAGGTTATGCTTTTGCACTTTACAGCCTTTTTATTTTACCCTCACCTCATGCTTTGTTTTTGGCTGCTACATCACACTTTGTGTATGCAGTTGAATTGTTGGTCTACTTTCACCTAGTTCTATTCATTAACTTGGAAAATATTCTTTTGCAGACTGTTGATCATGTGGATTTGTTGAAGGTATTCTACCTTGTCATTTTTATCATTTATGCAAAAAATATAACTTTAAAACTCTATTCCCATTTATTTATATTTTTGATTGTGACTTTGTTGGTTTATTTTTTTAATACTAATGGCTTCATGTGTCTCTTTTCTTCAGAAACCTGCTGTAGATGTCCGAGCTGAGGTAAGCCACTAAATTCTCCAATAATCTGAATCAGGGTTCGAAAATTTCTGTTTGTTGTTTCTTAGTTGATTTTATTTAACTTTGTTATGGTATCCATATTTAGTTTCTATGCTAGAACTGACTCAACGTGTCTCTAATAGAACGCACACCATCTAATTTGGTCACCAAAAGAACTTATAATTACTTTATCTTTGATCATCGTTTTCTAAAGGTGGCAAAATGGCATCTTGGGTGGATATGGCAATTAGTCAAATGTGTAATCTTTAATTCAGTTTGAAACGGACCTAGTCAGTTTTGGTCAACCCGTTAACATTTTTTTAGTTTTGTAAACAACTATGTGGTAAACATGATTACAAAAACTATAATATCACCAAGATAATCTAACAGCCACTTAGGAGCATTCTTTGGATGACTCTCAACCCGTTTGATCCATTCGACCCGTTTTTTGAGAGTTAAGTCCTTAGCAGTTTAGCTTAACGTGTTAACCCAATTGACACATCACAGAGAAAACATAACCAAGTTATATATATGGATGATATATTTGTAACATTTGCATGTTTTTTNTGTTATATAAATTCGATACCAGATAAGAAGGCAATCAACAACTGAGCTTCAAATATTCAAACAACGATGGGAAAATGCAGTGAAGGAAGACGCGAACTGGGTGGATCCTTTCTATAGAAGAAAACAAAGACGAACCTAGAGTTTTTGACTCGGGAGTTAGTTTTGACAGTGCAGTTTATTTAGGTTAGCTATGCGTAGTCACGTTATATAAATACCTTATCATACAAGATTTATTACACATGAATTTGCTTCATAGCACGATCATTGTGAGTCCCATTTGATATCATCGTCAACTTATTGAGTGTTAAAGGACTCTTTGTGTTCGATTTAATAGTAACTGGTCTCTTTTTTAGAAATCTATATAAGCTTTTTAGTTTGTTGTAAAGTTTTTAATAAATAATTAATATGCGCTAAGCTAACTTAATTTGGGATTTTTCCCTATTTTAAACGGTTCAGAACTAACTATTGAAATGCTGACACACATGGTCCCTGAACCATCAACAAAAAGCTGTTGAGTTTTTCTATTTAAATGACCCATTACAACATGTTTACGTAATTACGTTGTAGTATATTACGAGTGGTAAGATAATCTTAATTTTTTAATAAAGAATTATAAAAGGTTGTGTCAAACTAGTAATACAATTTTTGCAGTTATGTAAATTGGAAATGGTAACAACGTATTGCCGATGAAGTGGGTTGTGGGGGTGTCTGGCAGCAAAGGGGGAGATTACAGAGATGTGTCGCGACATAAGCCACATCAGCATAAATTCACAGAAAACAAATTCAAGGACGAAATGACTTCATATGCTTCGTGGTAACTTCTACGGAAAACCAATATCCTAGCTTTCTTGGTAATTCATGAAACTTAGGAGGGTCAAACCATAATTTATTTAGAAAGTTTAAGGTTTATAACATAAATTATGCATAAGTACAAGGGTATATAATGTAAATATGGCAAATCCTAAGAGGACAATCACCCTTTCTACTCTCCATATGTCTCAGCATTATCGCATATGCACTAAGAAAAATAAATCAAAACTAATAAAAACGAACACTAAAAGAATCCATATCATATGCCAAATTAGCAGAAGTACATGTTGGCATTCCACATAATCCTTTTAAATGGATGTATCCGGTAAAAACAAGCTTAGGGTGCGTTTGGTTTATGAGAATGGGAATGGGAATAGGAATGAAGAAATGGATTCCATTCGTAATAAATTGTTTGTTTGGTGGGTTTTATTTTGAGATATGGGTATGAAACCCATATAAATAGGCAAATCTCATACCTACCAACTATGGTGGGTTTACAAACCCATATATGTAAATGTAGAGAGCAACCGGGATATCCATATGGAACCCCTACGCACTATTGGCTTCATGAACGAGTCATGGTATGCACACCATAAAAAGTGATTCGCATACCACAAAATCACATTATCCGAATGAACATGGACATAGTACAACACCATATGCATGTTTGTGGTGTAACAATCACATTTTGTGGTGTGGATATCACACCGTGTCGTGAATGACCGGAGTTGAGATATAATTAGTTTTTGAGTTGTGCCAATCATGAAGATCATGAAATATCGGAATTCACAACTAACAATTGAGACACTGAGACTGTAATGTTCCTCACAAAACATGCCAAGCTGAAATATCAATGTTCTAGACTTCTAAATTCTAGTCTCCCTTTTGTTCTCTCATTATTCATTCCTTTAGACAAACAAGATCCACAATCATATCTTCGCATCTTCTCACTTGTGTACAAAGGCACCCACAAAAAACAAGATTAAGTCCAGGCTTTTATGATAAAAACACAATTCATAACTGATGAATTCAGCTACACATGGCTGCAACCTCCTACGAAGACAACAGACATGAATTAACTTGCGTATAATCCCGATGCCGAAGATAGTCCAGAAAAATTAAACAGTACATAAGCAATATGCACAGACCTTGAAAGATAATGGACTAAGTGATGACTTTTCTAACCATCATATTTGATCAATTCTTTGCCATAAAATCATCGTTCTTCTATAATGCCGGAAAGGCAAACTCTAGATACTGAAAGAATAAGCGGGTTATTTTCATGTTTCTGTCAAAAGAATGGTTTGCTTGCAACACAAAGCCACGTATGAGGGTTTGAGAAGTCAGTAACTTGAAGGTTCATGCAAAGCCAATCGTATAATCCAACAACCAAAGCGCGAGAGACAATTGAAGAGCAAAGACGGTGTTTAAAGATGTCCTATCTAACATGAACCCATAAACCGTGATTCCGCTTTCATTGTTCTCAAAATATGTCACTGCAACAAACGATCAATTATTACTAATAATCAAAGTTTTCAAGTGATCAAAGTGGAGATAGCAATATGGATCCATTTATGAGTAAATGGATCAAATGGGTTATATTTTATCTCCAGCAGGTCAAATTGCGTAGAATAGAAAAAAATGTAAATTGGTCGAATGCACATTTTGTGACCCGTACTAGACTTTGCAGAACTGAGCCCGTTTTGACCCATTACCCAAATCACCAAATTTGCTTTGTCTACTTGAGAGGTTTTTAAGGGGTTGAATAGAACTCACCTAAAGCTTGTCTTTGCTGGTATGATATCGTATTTCTATAGACTGGAATGAACTTTGTATTGTCTAGTGCATCGTCACCATCTCCTACTTCATCGTCTGAATGTAACTCGACCATTCGTGGAGTAAAATTAGCTTTTGGAGTCTCATCATCAGTGGTGCCCGTGTCAACAAAGGAATTGATAGTAGCACACATATGCCATTTGGTCACCAAGCTTGTCAAGGATTGAGCTTTGTGTGTGATCTTTGCTGCACTCCGTTGGCATATATAGAGACCAAACACAAGTGTAATGGAGCATAGCTGCATCGTTCAACATTTTTATCTGAATAAATCATCAAACTGATACACGAGACGTGAACTATACAACCTGTGATACACATTTCTTTGCAGGAACTTAACTGGTATTTATTGATTGTTGATTTGCAAGGTGACAGATTTTTAAGGTATGAAGGATGTCTCTAGCCCGAACATTGGAAAAATCGCCTTTTTTAGAAAGAAAAAAAAAAAAAAAAGAAAAAAAAAAAAGAAGGTACATTGCATAAATTGAAAGATTATGTCTTGTTGCATTTTGATTTGAAGAGGAATTTTGGTTTTTCTTGTTTGAATAATAACCATAAACAATTATATATATGTCTTGTTGCATTTTGACTTGAAGCTTTATCTGAAAATTGAGTGATTTTTATGCTTGTATGTTTTAGTGATAAAATTGATCCGAGTGTTTTGATGTATCTGCATGAGTTAGTGTGTCTGTTCCTGTGACAGATTTGTATAAAAGTATCAAAGGTTGAAAATATGAGATCAAATTATGTGTGATGTGTTGGTGATGAGTGTTCTTAAAGTTCATATATTATTGGAAATTTTTTAGTACGACGAGAAAATTGCTAACAAAGTCACTTTATGGAAAATTATAGTGTTTCTGCATTTTGTTTTCGAGTATTACTTAAAGAAGAAAAGAAAAGAAACAAAAAAAGTTGAGTCTTTTAAAAGAAATAGAATACTAATAAAAAATAGATGATTTGATTGATTTTTAAAGTAAAGTGTTTTCTTTTAAAAGTGGGCTCAAAATGTTTACTTCTATTTATTTTATTTTTCTTTAATAAAAAACTCAAGAACACATTGATGTTCTTATAATTTAAAAAAAAAATTATAAAAAAGAAAAGAAGTTTTAAGGATGAAGTAGATGGTAATTTATTCATTTAAATTTGAGCCAGGTACAAAACATGCCTCAAATGTTTCTCATAAGGATGATATTTGCACTTTTGGAAAAGTAGGGACGAAACATGCAATTTCGTCAAACCACAAGGATGATTTATGCAATTTACTCGAAAAAAAAATGAAGGTAGGTTTTAACAGGCTACTCTCAAGGACGGAACTTAGTTGTATCTGGTGGGGTTTTGGACCCTCTCAAAACTTTTAGCAAGAAGCACATTTTTAACGCTTATACTTGTAGTGATAGGCATTATTAGTACAAAAGTTCAATGAAAATATATATTACCACCTAAAACAAATCTATTATAGTTTGACCTCTCCAACAAAACTTGTCAAGTTTCGTCCCAACTGTTCGATAAGTAACCTTTTTCTTCTAAACTTGTCAAGGACAAACGTAAAAGGTTTTCGTCCCCAACTCTCCAACAAAACTTGTCAAGTTCCGTTCAAAACTTGTCAAGGACAAACGTAAAAGGTTTTCCAAACANGTTTTTTTCTTTTTTTGGCCCACAAATTTCCCTTAATTCATCTGTCTCACTAGAGAGTAAATTTAGTAGTCTTCCCCAATAAGCGGTATTAAGGAAAGGGGAGACCTGTTAGAATTTTATAATCATGACTATCATATATAATTACTAATATCGAGTAGCACATAGATGCGGAAGCGTAGGATCACGTATAACAAGTAATGGTTAACTAAAACATAAATAGTAAACGTACCTCAAGCAATTCTTGATTGGAGATGAACAATAAATGAACCCTAATTAGGGTTTATGTAGATCTATGAATAACCCCTTACCTTTTTGTTATTCGATCTCTTAATAACAACAATAGTGTGTTGTTACCTCGTTCTTGTACACACAAATTAAACCGTATTAAGGTTTTGCAAGAAACTACACAAGAAGATTTTTGATTGACAAAAAACAATCCCACAACCCTTAAGAAGGGTGTACGATCGGTTCAAGATGAAAAGGAAGAGAGACAACAATTTTAGGGATAATTGTGTGTTCAAGAGTTCTGAAAACCAATGACCCTTGATTTGTTTATATAGTGTTTGAGTAACTTGGTCACCAAGCAAACATCCCTAACCTCCTTAGGAGGTTTGGCCGCCCCTAGCACCCCTAGAGGTGTTCTAGAACTTTCTTGGTTACCATAATACATAAAACACACACTTTCCTTATCTTCGTCTAACGGTCGTTAGTCATTTAACGGTAAACACTAACGTCCGTTAAGTACTTGTGTCTAATAACAAATATAAATATATATTTATTATTTTTCCTTAATACTCATTTGCAATGTGTGCAATCCCGAGGTCTCGTGTTCGATTCTAGACATTTACGTATTAATTCTATAACCATATTTCCAACAGCTCCCACTTGGTTATATATTAATAGTAAAATGATATTGGTCGGCGTCTTGCAACACTCCAATACCCCTAGTTCAAACCGAGCTGAGTTTCCTGGAAAACCCTTAACGATTCATCGTTATTATTATCCTTTTGTTTCTAATACTCTGATTAATAAAGAAATAAATCTTTATTAATATTCAGTTTCTCGTTTATCAATGATTGAACAAAATTACCAAAACATCTGAACGTATTCCAGATAGACTTTGGGTGTGGCCACACAAACATTTTGTCAATCCTACGAGTGGCCCATAGTATTAAACTTCAAAACAAATTTGAAGGAACAAATTCTATCTTGACTACAAGACTAACCCATGAACTTTGCAACACTTCTGAAAACAACCCTTATAACTACCAGTTACGGATAGCGGTAGATTGCTCCACAGAAATGCACTACATTCATGACACTTATCTGGCATCTCAAGTCTGAGGATAACTAATTATGATTTACTTAGATAAGTAAAATCATTTAGTTTGGGATAAGTCCAATATCCAATTCATTGAATACCTTAATTGTCTTCCCTTAATAATATTCCCATATTATTAACCAACAATGGACAGTTTTAGAATAATAAAATTATTCAAGGATATAAACATGCAAAAACAAGGATATATATTATTAAAGCAATGTAAATAAACAAACCATTCTTTATTTCATTGGAAATTAATAATCGTACATTACATCCTTTTATCCAAATACTAAAATAGATCAATGCATGATAATTCTAGTTAATGAATTATGCCTCAAGTCATGTCAATCATACTTGTTGACTAGGCATAAATCAACTAACTTTGATCTATAATAATTTTGAGAATACTTATTTCAAGAATTTAATTAGCAAAATTCTTGTATGTGTGTATCCAACTATCTTGATATAATCACACAATATTTCATAAATGATGTGATATCCTCAACCATCAATTTATGACAATCAAACTTTCAAACATTTTAAAGTTTAAAGTATTCTAATTCTTTAATGTATAATGCAACTACGCTCTTTGTCGAGCACAACTAGTTCACATGGCCATAAACAAGGAAAAAATCCTACCATGACTAGTATTGAGTGTCATCTCAATTAAACTAGCATCATTGTATTAAAACTACAATATGCTCTTTAAAATCCCGTAAACTTAATATCCATTGTGTAATTTTGATGCCTTCCAATCTTTCAAGATTTACTGCCGGCTATAACAATTATGCAACAATTTGCTATATTGTATACACTTAGAATTTAGGAGCAGTTCCAGGTTGAGGATCGTTATTCTAAGACCAAAACATATTCCATTAGAATATTCATTACACAAGTTATATAATAACTTTGATTGGATATCAAACATTGTCGAAACATAGAGAAAGAAAAAAA
>LBNU01030126.1:0-14450 GCA_014162995.1 Artemisia annua | reverse complement strand
CATTTAACGGAAAACACTAACGGTCGTTATGTTCTTGTGTCTAATAATAAATATAAAAATATATTTATTATTTTTCCTTAATACTCATTTGCAATGTGTGCAATCCCGAGGTCTCGTGTTCGATTCTAGACATTTACGTATTAATTCATAACCATATTTCCAACAAGACCCACATAACCCTTAGATAAGAAAAAAAAGTAAACAAGCCCCAAGTCACCTTGAACAAATTATTCCAAATTAGCATGCTTCTTGGCAACCACTATTAGTTTTGACCAAGAAAGTCAATCCTAAACTCAAATGAAAATTAAGACGCATTGGTACAATCAAGCAACAAATATGTAAATATAAGAGAAGAGAAAGAGGGATTACTGCAAGTTCTCCAGTAGTAGATGTATTGACAATCGAACCCTCCATAGTTGTCACAAGCAAAGAAGCAAACTGACTTGCGGTAACCAGGATTAGTGTCAATGAAATGAATGCGCGAAACCTGTGACTTATAACCCGGAGGTTTCTTTTGATAGTTAGGTGTTCCACCAATATTGGACCCACATCAGATAGTTTGTCAAACACATGAGCAAAATCTTCAAGCCTAAGTATTTGTAAAGAACACACGAGTTTGAAAAGAGCACAAACAAGCAAGAATAGCGATGTCCGGTATAACCAAGAAGCCAAGTGTATCATGCATGCCATGGCATGACTAAAGTAGATGTTGTAAACGTATGGTATTTCGGTTCCCCCTGAGATGAACCACCATATGTTGTAAACACTATCAGCAAGAAAACATGGCAGGACAAAAGCGCAGAGAAACATTGTAGATCGCTGCATGAGGTGAGAATAGTTTTTTATGTTAGTTTTGCCCAAACTAACAAGAATGAGGTGTTTTATAATAACTGTGGCGAATTTGACTCCTTTACTTATGATTTAGTCAATCCAGGTTATAGCTTACTGCTAGTTAGATGATCAGTCGAGTTAACGCTATAAAAGAAACACTTCAGGTAGAAAGTTGCCGAAAGTGTATTTAAATATTTTAATCAAACAAACCTGACCCAACACATTTGACTTCAATGACTTGTCTTTTACAAAAAGAAACCGGAATTGGTATTTGCAAACACAAAATTATGTTTTAAAAACAAGAATATATCTACTCTACAAGATTTCCTACCTTATCCTTACAAAGAATCGAACTCTAATCTTTCGAGATAAAATCAATGGTCGCCAACTCTAGTACTACAAATAAGTAGTTTTTCGATGCAGCTAGCATGCAAAATTTAGAGTGATTTTGTGAAGTTCATATCTAATATGGAATCAAAAGTTTGAGCATTTAAGGAAAGACTAGATGATATAGCAACGGAATTTTATCGTGTCAGATAATTATAGTGATATTTTGGCACAATATACTAATTAACTTCAACATTAACAATTTATTGATCATTCATTTTCATTTCAGACAAGAGTGAAAAGAAGCATATGATGTTTATATATTAGAAGGTAGTATGATTTTTTGGAAACTATTATGAATTATAAAATGTTGCTATTATAATAAGGGTATAATAAGAGAAATACATTACTCAAAAATTAATACTGTAACTTTTAAGAGATTAAGACACGTGATGCATGCTTAAGATGAGATCTAATTAAGATGAGATCTTCGTGTGGTAATTACGTACTCGGTATATGGCTATATGCACACATTGACATCTGTCCTATTTGGGGTTTTAAAATTGTGTGGTTTGGTATCTTTCACATCCAGTGATTAAAGAACATCCAGTGATTAAAGAACATGTGATTGATGACCTCTTTATGGACCTAAAATTAAAACTTTTCACCTAAACTTAATACGCATTGTTGTAGTTTTAACCAAAAATCCCGTGACACGTCCCTAGGAAACTAATGGTCGAGAAAGATCAAGTCCAAAGTTTTCGAAAAATGTTGATCTATTAACAAATCCATGTAACTATTAAAAATGTTTATTTCTTCAAAAAGTACTCCGTATAATTTTTTGCATAATATAAACGTCTAATAAGCCTACACCCCCACCACTTTGCTATATTAACATAATTAATCAGCTTACAATGATAAAATAACATAAACAACACTAAGAAATAATCATAAACTGATCAAAATGTAAAAACAATAACAAAAACACATACATGAAGTTCCTCGGTATACCGTTTTCGAACATGATCACCAACACAATCCAACTTATTAAAAAACAAAAACCGCCTTAAACCATGCTTGCGAGTAAACCTCCACAAACTAACGTAAGATAACGTCGAAAACAACGAAATAGAAACTTGCACGATCCAGTCGAAAGGACGACGACTGTTGATACCACAGTCATATACGGTAAAGTGAGAGAAAAGTGGAACTAGAAAAGTTAAAAAGAAGAAGGTGACCCATGAAAGAGTTGCTAGCCATGGATGATGATGGTGATCTGCGATGAATATCCATGAGAAAGAGCTGGATTCTAGGACATCCATGATTGAATAATATTGATTTAGTTGCAAAAGATCTGTCATGAGGGGCGACACTAGTTTGAAAATATGGCAAGTGTGTGTGGAAGAGAAGACAAGTCAAGAATATTGAATACACTTGTCTTTTGTAGATTATTTATACTTTTTTTTTTTTTTTTTTTTTTTTTTTTTTTTTTTTTTTTTTTTTTTTTTTTTTTTTTTTTTTTTTTTTTTTTTTTTTTTTTTTTTTTTTAAAATTGCACCGTTCGTCCCTAAAGTTGACGCGTTTCACGCGTATAGTCCTTTTTCTTTTTTCTTTTGCATTTTCGTCCCTGAACTTTCCAAAATTTGCGCGGTTGGTCCTTGGGCCCACATTTTGGCTAACCATGATCAATTTTGCTAATTACACACCTTGTGAAGTTACTAAAATGCCATTTCTTTTTATCTTAATTTACAAACATATTTAACAAACACACATCACTTGATCCTTGGGTGATTACTGTAGGTTATCTGAGATGAATCTCTGGAATCCACAGATCGTCTGAGATCATATGTTTCGTTTTGCCCTAAAGTTGACGCAATTCTCGCGTTTCGTTTTGTCCATGCTCATTGTTACAAGTGTACTGAAATCATGATTTCATCATTTAAGATTCTTTTATTGTATTATCGTTTATTTGTAGCTTTAAGAATGAATGTTCACATTCTATTTGCTTACAAGATTCTCCATTACTGGGTACATTTAGAGCACTTTCTACCATGTAATTCCATTTTATATTAGAAACTTCAACATAAGCATACATATCGGTATGTGCACGCGGGCACACCAGTATCCTTGAATTAGAAACAGTGCTAAAGAGAGTTTGAACCCAAGACCTCCAGAATATGGACAAACTGGCCGGGGCTGCAAGTTCCACATCTGACTATTACATGGACATATTATGTGCAAAAGAGATTTATAGTCTGCAAAAAAAACAATGCAAATATGTTATCACGAGTTTTTAATCTTTCCGTCCTCTTTGATTTGTTGTCTTGGAGATTTTCCTTTTCTGTTGGCACTGAGAAGAGTGCGATGGAATTGCTGGTGTAGCGATCTTGGTTCCCTTGTTTTCATACTAAAACCCCTTATGCAAACATATCCTGCAGAATATGTAAATGTTCTTACCAGAATATGAAAACTAGATATAATATAAATACGTTTCTAATATCTTTCTTAGAATCATTACCTTCCCAAAAGCAGTCTCGCACTTCCTGAGTTGACAAACCTGTGTTATATGAGTTGTTGTTTCATTAGCATATATACTTATTTGGTAAACTATGCAATACAGCAGTACTTTTTGTACCTTGAAATATGGTTGAAATAGAGGTTCTACAGTACAGAGTCTTTACATCCAGATCTGATAATAACTTCCTGGGTATAACAAGTGGTTTTTCACTAGTATCATCATCAGCAAATACCTGCATCAACCGTACAGGAGTAATATTATACCAAATACCTGTGGCTAAAAACCTAAAACTATGCTATAGGAAAAGGAAGATACCTCGTTTATCTGGAAGTAAGTTCCATCCAGCGGAAATGATCCTCTAGTGGCTGTTCTACATGGAACCTGTTTGTACGCAACAGTTAGAAATTACTATATGGGCAAGTCGGGCGAGTTGGGTCGAAACGGGTCGTTTTCAGTACGTGTCAAAACAGTCCATTTTTAGAAGAATCTTATATATAGTTAATAAGTTGGTTATATATAGTTAACAGTGTTTTTTTTTTGTTTTAGAAGAATCTTATATATAGTTAATATGTAAACTTCCGTGTTTTAGATATTTAAGTCTCTTCTAGGTTTGTACATGGTATAACGCAAAAATTTTAATCTCTGAATCTGTACAAAAAATTTATACCTGGTGGCCATGTAGCAAGCAGGTAATGATGTTTATCATCTCTGTCTCTTTTATCAAACAGTGCCATTGAGATATGAAAGTAGTATCGTTTGGAACTGGTTCAACTATATATTATCATTATGGTTGTTTCACTGTCACTCTCTGATGCGTGGTTTTGTGACCTTACAACAGGTTACCTCTCGAGGGATCTCAAGAGGCTTACAACCCCACTAGGCAGTGTACAGTGTACATGACCGATGTAGTATAGGATAGTGGTAAGTACGGGGATTGATCGTTCTCTCACAGGGAATAGTGTTCGTTAGGATAGAAGAACTACTCTAATAGGTCTAAAGGTGGAGGAAGATTCTTTTTGTATTTTTATATTCTTTTGAAAGCAAGTAAAATCTCGGTTTTTGAAGGAGTGGGCGGAATTAGTTGCTAGTCAACTAACCCAAGGTAACTACAATTGCAAATGAAAAATAAAATATCTAAAACTATTGTGGTTGTGGAAACTTATATGGAGACAAATGTGTTTACTTAGACTTCATTACTCCCTAACTATCTTTTACCGGTTAATTGGTATGTATGTTAATTGTGTGGATGAAGGGTGTATTCCTAATAACTCATGGAGTGGCATACATATCTCTCCAATTCTATGAGCTCTTATCTCCTCTTATGCCATGCACTACATAACCATAGGGATTGTAAACAGTGGCTCATGCGTTAAATACTACCTTAATAGCCTAGTATGCCTTGGCTACATGTTTCCCAAGACGTTCAAGCAGGTTACCATATAAGGAGGTTAGCCAGTTTTCTTGAGCCTAACATCGATGGAACAATCATCCCAACAAATAACAACACACCAATCAACCAATAATTAATAGTTAGGTTTCATTAGATTTAAGCAAACACAAAGAAAACCTAGCCTAGCATGTTAAACAAAAGACAAGAACAAGATAAAATTAAACAACACATAGACATATTGAATGATTAATTGATTACTTATCTTCAATGTAACATGGAAGATCTCAAGGTGACAAAAGGAACGATTTAGGGCAATATTTGATCACATTTACTCGAATTAAGGCTTAAATGACCCCTTAAAACCGTAACACTTTTCGTCTCATCACTCTCCTACAAGAAAAGGGTAGCGAAGCATGGTTGCTATTTGAAGCAGCATAATATTCCCACATAAAAAACATTATGTTTTATGCTGAAATGAGAAATGTATTCTTGGTTTTGGTATATGGTTAAATAAGATGTATTCTTCTTGGTTCTGGTATTGTGGATAAAGTGTTTATTTGCGCATTTTTAAGGTTAGATGATAAGCAATCCTGAACACACTCTTGTAGAAAAGAAAGACTATTACAATACCATCATTTACGATAAGCAATCCCATATACACTCTTTCTGAGAAGAAATGGCTTACAATATTAGCGAAATTTTCACGTAATGTAAATATAATCTATTCTTTTATATTCACAACTATTAATGCAACATTACTGAACTAAAGTTTCTGAGTTTCCAATTTTGTAAGACAAACTGTGAGAACACAAGCGTATCACAAGGCTAATGTTGTAATTTAGTGTTTTTCGTGATTCTTCATTCATTTGTAAAAAACCGTCACGGTTTTCACTGTTGCATATATCAGCATTACAATGTTTCCTCTTTGAGAATATCTTCCGTGATCGACCCCTTGATTTTCTCATTATCATCTTTACCTATTATTGATGTTATTTATGTTCACGAAATATGTATTTTGTCAAGCAATCAATGTTGTAAGACACGTTTCGTGACAAAGATAGAAAAATATCATAAGCTCCAAATTCATGCTGGTTTTCAATCATATCTCTCAAAATGATGGTTATTCCAAAGAAAGAATTAGGAACTGGCTTTCTGTGTTATAAAGACTTATTGTGTGTTTTCATGTGACTCTTCATGCTTTCCTATCTTCATTTTTTCTAATAACCCCCTAATCGAAACTTTATGTTTATCTATATATATATAAAATACCAATTTACCTATATGTACATCCATTCAACCGCTACAACTACCATCGGCATCTGGAACACCACCTATACACTCACAGGTAACCTAAGCAAATTTGTTTCTGTTTAATACTTACTTTAAAAGTTATATAATGAGATTCTCCTTATGCAGTGGAAGAAAATCTACATGAATCAATCACATAGTAGGTTTTGTTTTATACCGTTTTTCGTTAGGATGTCCCATGTCGATTTGAAGGTTTCCTTAATAGGTGGACATCAGAAATAAAAGATGTCACAATTTGTGTCTATACCAAAATGACAACCAATTTGCCAAATAAACTTTTGAAACCTTTTTTGTCGTTACAAATTTTGGCTTTTTCTTCATACCATGATTGACTTTCTATTTTCGAACTTTGACTTATTTTGCATATTAACAAAAGAACATAGAATTCGGAATGAAATTTATTTTGCAAAAAGAAAGGTAGTCAGCAAACTAGGTTTTCTAAATTGGTTGTCATTTAGTATAGGCACATATATTTGTGGCATTTTGTTAAAAGTAGTAACAATTACACATTTGATGTAAAAACTCGCAAAAAACTTCAGACATTTTGACAAATACAATCAATCAATGCATATGATTTTTTTTAATTATTATTATTATTATTATTATTATTATTATTATTATTATTATTATTATTATTATTATTATTATTATTATTATTATTATTATTATTATTATTATTATTATTATTATTATTATTTAAACTTTGATCCAAAAATATTGGAAATAACCACCAAGTGCATATGTATTTTTAGGTTTTTCTACATCTCTTATATAAAATTTTATGTCAAATCAGGAATTATTTATACTTTTTTCTATTAAACATCTCTTTTAAAAATATAATAAAAATTCACTTATTTTCTAATAAGGAATGATTTAATTTTTTTAAAATGTCACAACCCTCAAACGGGTAGAGAGGTGTGCAGAAAAACAAAAAACCGAACCTAAATCGAAAACCCCGAGAAATCAAAACCGAAAAACCAGAAACGATTGAAAACCCGATGGTTAAGCTTTTGTATTTTGGAAAACCGAAGTTTACTGTCCGGTTTGGATTTAGCATAAAAACCAAACCGACAACTACATATAATCTTAAACGCTCTAATAGAAATTGTTTTTTAATGTGTTATTTAAAACGCATAAACAAATTCTTATAGAGTGGTAATTAGTTTTCTAATTGTTCGTAATTACCACACTAGTTATATTGATCAGGTACACTGCTCGTTAGTGTTAGTCTATAGGTTAGTTTTTTTTGGGTAAAAGGTCAACGACCCGGTAAATATATTACTCCAAAAAGCATTTAAGTACAACGGATATGGGTGGATCCCATATCTCAGCCCGTTACATAGGCGAGAAGCTTACATAACGAGATACTAGCTATTTTCTAAACAAGAAAACGAAACCACTAACCAAATGAGAACAAAAGACTATGACAAAAATATAACCTACTTTGTTGGGTCTATTATTGATTTGATGATACAAAACAAGAAGAATGAAACATGAAGGGCTTAAAGTGACAAGATGGAAAACTACAAAAAGATGGAGAATTTTGAAGATTCTAGAAGATTTACTTAAAAGATTTAGTTTCCTAATTGTATTATGATTCCTCTTGTAAACCCTAGATGTCTCTAGTATATAAAGAGACATAGGGTCATTAGTTTNGTTGAAGCAGAAACTCGGTGAGTCTAATCTTGCTCAAAAGCCAAAACTCATGAACCTCCAACTTGGTTCCAGTTCGCAGAAAGAGAACAAATCCAGCAAAACGAAAGGGCACGAATAGCTGTATCGTCTAATGTTCATGCAACATCAATTCTTTAATTATTGTATTGGTTGTCAAACTTATTTGCTTTCTTGATGTTTCTAAAAAAACTAAAAAAAAAATACAGTTTTCTTGACAATATAAAGAATGTTCAGATGTCTTACTGTCGGTTTTTTTTGTACATTTGTTTTGCTCCTAAAATCTTGGTGGGAACTAACTAGTCCACATTTAGTTTTTTGTCGACGCTTGAGAATGTTTGGTAAAATGCCTTGCAATCCTGAACACACTCTTGTTGAAAAGAAAGACTATTACAATACCATCATTTACGATAAGCAATCCCATATACACTCTTTCTGAGAAGAAATGACTTACAATATTAGCAAAATTTTCACAAAGTAGGTTAAAAACAGATACGAGTTTATATCTGTAACAATATGATCTGCACTTGACTACTAAGTAACCAAATCTAAAACCAGTGTATGAAAATGAATTGGAATTGTAAGCAATATTCATGAGAGCAGACTTGTTCTGTCAAGGTTACATTTGCTTCTGTAACAAACGGATCAGAAGGGAACACCCTCAGTTCTCGTAGGTCCTTGCAGGACAAAGCAAGGGCATTTAGGCCACTGTTCTCAACATTCAAGCACCTGCAATTGCAGATTTTATTAGTTATAAAGGAATGATGACATTAAAGGAACGTGATATAAAGACCAAAAGAGAGTCCCAAGAAACAAAATGGAATACATGACCATGCGTTAGCATACTTGATCTTAAATGATAATCAAGTACATGACCATAGGTTGCAAAACACTAAAACAAGAAAAACCCCTGATACAACAGGCAGTACAAACCATGAAACACATCAGTACAAACTTAGTACAACAGTACAAACCATGAAACGCATCAGTACAAACTTAGAACAATGAGCAGTACTAATATATAAGACAGCAGTCACCTTCAACATAGTGTTACACAATGAGTATATGGGACATTTCACACTAAGAAAGTACTTAGGGTAACAAGATTCAACCAGTTCAAAATTACAAGATGAGAGAACTTGCTATGTGCACCATGGTAGATTGAGTTTGTTAGGCTGATTTGGACGACCCTTTCGTTAATTGCCTTTAGTGAAGTTACAATCTTCGGGCTCAAGATATTAGCATGCCTATTTCCCTGATAAGGGTTTAGGGTTGTACTTGAAATGACAGGTGCACGTAAAAACAAAAATGCTGATTTGACAACCACTGGTGAAACCTAGTTTCCAAATTTGATACACAAGCGAGTAGAGACTGGAGAGAAATTAGGGGTTGTTGGGGTATAAAGATCAAAGTACTGCTGGACATCAAAGTGCTGCTAAAGTGTTTAAAGTCAAAGTACTACTTATGATCAAAGTACTGCTCGTTGATATAGTCAAAGTACTGCTTGAAGACCTTGTGACTCTGACGCCGTCAGGTTGTAAATTCACCATCTTTTGAGACTTTGTCGTTTTCTTCACTTTTATGCTCCAAAAACGTCCAAATATGCATGTTTTCCAGAATTCCTCTCAAAAGTACCTAAAATGACAAAAGGAACGATTTAGGGCAATATTTGATCACATTTATACGAATTAGGGCTTAAATGACCCCCTAAAAGCGTAACACTTTTCGTCTCATCAATGCTTTTCAAAGAACACAACCTTTCCTTGAAGATAAAGCTTACACATGGAAACTTGAAATCAAACAAGTAGAATTCAAGTTAGGGGAGGATTGTTGGGGTATAAAGATCAACGTACTGCTGGACATCAAAGTGCTGCTAAAGTGTTTAAAGTCAAAGTACTGCTCGTTGATATAGTTAAAGTACTGCCTGAAGATAAAGACTGAAGATTAGATTAGGAATATTATGTGTAATCTAGAATATTCTAAAGTTAGAGATAGTATACTTGTCGTTCAAGTATTCTAAACCGACTAGGGTTTTCCTTGTGCCTATAAAAGGATCCCTAGGTCACCATTAGAGATATACGATTTTAGAGAAAAGCTAAAGTTCGATATTAGAGATATTAGGGTTGTTTGAGAATCTGTATAATAAGCAGGTTCAAAGTTTGGTTAATATAATTGTTGAAGTTGTGATTATTCTTCTTAGCTTTATTAAGTAATTCCGCATACTTAATAGAGTAATTCATTGTTTCATCATTAGTAGTTTAGGATTTATCCAAGACTGCTAAACCTTAACAAGCTATATAAAGTAGTTTGGTCAGAGTATTATGATCCAACAAGTGGTATCAGAGCTTGTGTGGAAACTCTGATTAAGAAGAAACCCTAAAACCTAAATCAAGTCGATTTTCTAAACACATCCTACAAGATGTCTCAACCTGAACCTACACCTATGCCATCCATCACCACTGTTAGAATTCCTATAGTCAAGAAGGGAGAGTATGATCTCTTGAGCATGAAGATGAGGCAGTACATTGCTATTACTGACTCTGCACTTTGGGATATCATTGTCAATGGCAATCAAGTTCTAGAAGAACCTGAAGTCGTTCCTGGACAACCTAAACCACCTCAGCCACAACTCTCTGCTACTGTGAAAAGGAATCAAGACAAAGCTCTCAACATACTGCTGTCTGCTATCCCTGATGGTCACCTACTAAAGTTTCACAATGCTAAGGATGCAAAACAACTGTGGGCTGCTATTAAAACAAGATTTAGAGGTAATGATGCTTCAAAGAAGATGCATAGAAGTTTGCTGAAGCAGTAGTTTGAAACATTTGCTGTTGGAGAAAGAGAAAGACTTGATGCTGCCTATGAGAGATTTCAAAATCTCCTCAGTATGCTAGAGATACATGGTGTAGAAGTTTCTACTGAAGATGCAAACTTGAAGTTTCTAAGGAGTTTGCCATCTACCTGGCATGTGATTGCTACTATGATCAGAGATCAACCTGATTTGGCTACTATGGACTTTGATGATTTATACAATAACTTGAAGGTGTATGAGCATGAGATGAATGGTAAATCAGGTTCATCAACCAACAATATTGCTTTTGTGTCTCCTGCCAAGACAAGCAGTACTTCCATTAAAAGTACTGCTTATCCAGTTCAAAGTACTGTTGGTGATGTTTACTCAACTGTGTCTACTACCACTTCACCACCCTCAAACAACATCAATTGTGATGATGTTGTGTGCTCATTCTTTGCTCAACAAACCACTTTACCTGTTACCTATGAAGAAGATCTGTTGCAGATTGAAGAAGATGATCTTGAAGAAATTGACATCAGATGGCAAGTTGCTATGATCACTGCTAGGATCACGAAGTTCATGAAGAAAACAGGAAGAGGCATTGACTTCAAAGCTAAATAGGGTATAGCATTTGATAAGTCTAAAATTGAATGCTTTAACTGTCAAAAGACTGGTCACTTTGTAAGGGAATGTAAGTTTGCCAAGTACCAAGCTAACAAGATGATAGAGAAACCCAAGGTTGAACTCAAAGAGCTTCCTGAACCAAAACCAAAAGCTTTTGTGGCTCAAGAAAATTTATCAGAGGTTGACTAGAGTGCTGAATTTGATGATGAACCAGTCACTCTCTCTATGGTTGCAATGGAGGAATATGATTGGAGCACAACTTTTGATGAGGAACCAGGATGTACTGCTTTGGATTCCACTGAAGATCTTGGAGGCTTTGATTGGAGCATGGAACATGCACCTGTTATGCTGGCTTTGGTTGCTACTGCACCTACTTCACCTACTGCCACTGAGGTATGCTCTAAGTGTAATGATGTTTATCAAAAGGTCCTTAATAACTATGTGTCTAAAAGAGATAAACATAATAAAGCTAGGTCTGAAGTCCTAGGTTATCAATTAACTTTAGAGTCCTTAGAAGCTAAAATTATTACACATGAAAATAATGAAGTAGCTTGGGCAGAAAAATACCAACAACAGGACTATCAGTTAAAGTTATGTGAATGGAAGTTAGGATGTAAGGTGTCTGAGTTAGAAAAGATGACTAAGGAAAGAGATGATTTGTTAGAAAAACTTGCTAGTTGGAACAAAGCTGGTCTTTCTCATGTTAGTTTCTGTGAAAAACAAAGAAGAGCAAATGATACAACTGGCCTAGGTTATGGTATTAAATATAGTAGCTCAGATGAGACCACACCTAGTCCTAAGGCAGAAGTTAATTCAGAAGAACTCTCAACAAGTGAATTTGAAACCTGTTGTTGGCATAAATATTACGATATTTATATTACGATATTTAATCTAAACATCCTCTTCATGTTTTGATGATGACAAAGATGTAAGTTACAACACATAACGTAAAGTGTTTACGTTACTTGTGATCACAAATCATCTATGCATTCATACGCCAACGTCTCTCGACATCTCAACGTCTCGAGTATGATTCAACAATCACTTAAGGTATGTATAAACAAATGTCTAATACATTTTATGATCAAAGGGATTTTTATTTAGACATTACAAATTTTATAAAATGTTATAAACATTTTATATATTTTAGAAAAACACTTTTCGTAATTAAAGGGAAATGTTTTAATTAAAAGAAAATGTTATAAAATGTTATAAACATTTTATATATTTTAGAAAAACACTTTTGGTAATTAAAGGAAAATGTTTAATTCAAAATAAATATATGAATTCAAATTTTTAGCCAAAAACAGTTAAAATTTCACTAGATAAACTTTCCCCAGAAAAGACAAAATTTCTGACCGTTTTCGACAGGGCGGCCCCCTTAATTTTAAGGGGGCCGGCCACAATTAAGGGGACCGGCACGCTCCCTATGTCAGAAAATGTCAGAATTTTTCTCCTATAAATACCACCTTAATTCTGCTATTTTTCCCAACCTTTGAACGAAAATTTTCGGATCTAAATCTCTCTAAACATCTTCTAAAACCCTTTGATCATAAGATTATTAATCTTTGTTTCAAGTGATCCAATCCTCTACCATTCAAAGTGCAAGAGAAGAATACTTCTTATCATCAAGTCAAAGAAGTATTAAAGTCTAGTTAGTATTGATGTGAAGATGTAGAAAACAAGTTGTGTAAGTATATGTAATAAGTAGATTAAGATGATCTTACTTAGTAGTGAGTCATGAAGTCATGAAGTTGTGAAGTAGTGAAGAAATCATGAAGGTGTGAAGTAGTGAAGAAGTCATGAAGTTGTGATGTAGTGAAGATGTTGTGAAGTTGTGAAGTCGTGAAGAAGTTGTGAAGTCGTGNTATTGATGTGAAGATGTAGAAAACAAGTTGTGTAAGTATATGTAATAAGTAGATTAAGATGATCTTACTTAGTAGTGAGTCATGAAGTCATGAAGTTGTGAAGTAGTGAAGAAATCATGAAGGTGTGAAGTAGTGAAGAAGTCATGAAGTTGTGATGTAGTGAAGATGTTGTGAAGTTGTGAAGTCGTGAAGAAGTTGTGAAGTCGTGAAGAAGTCATGAAGTCGTGAAGTCGTGAAGAAGTCGTGAAGTTGTGAAGAAGTTGTGTAGTGATTGAAGTTGTGTTGTGTTGTGAGATTGGTTCTAGCTACCATTAGAACTCGACATTTAGCTTAGTGTCGTTAAATAATGTAAGCAACGCTATTTAAGGTTTTCTCCGCCAAAAGGGAGCTTGTTGAGTAGTGAAGAAAACTCTCGAGTAGGTGACTCGGGGAGTGGATTAGGGCAAGGAAGGAGACTTTGCAGCCGAACCACTATAAATCATCGTGTCCGGTTTACATCTTCTTTCTCTTATCTCTTTACATTTACTCTTGCATTTATCGCTTTATATCTATGCATGCATATATGGGTTAGGTGTTTCTTATATTGTCATGATGATTGATTGTGTTATAGTTGCAAGTTAATATTGTGATGATGTGCACAATTATATGATATGATCGACTACATTATTATTCACACTCCTCATATTGAGTTTGACTTAATAGATGATTTGATACAAAACGTTTTAAGATTTCAAAAGGAAAACATATTCACATAAAGATCAACCAAAGCTTTATTCATAAAACTAAGTTTTGAAAACAAACTCAAAAGTACAAATATACAATTAATCATATTGATTATATATTGTTTTCATAATTAACTCTAATTGAAGGTTTTTCAAACAAATATTTTATAAAACGAAAAAGAGGGGAAAACTATTCAACCCCCCCTTCTAGTTTTCCACAATTGGTATCAGGAGCCACGTCGCTCTTATTTTCAAAACAAATGGTTTTAAAAATTGAGTACGATCCATGTTTCAAATTATCTATTAAGGAGGATTAAATATGAAAAGTGTTTTGTTGATTAACTTGTATTAGTTTTGATGTTATATACACTAATTATACTAGCTCGAAATAATATTA
>LBNU01030125.1:34331-60139 GCA_014162995.1 Artemisia annua | reverse complement strand
GACAGCCGTAACCCAAGCGTTCACAGTAGGTGGTAGGGTTCCAGGCTTGGGTGAACCTTCTACAGGGTAATATATTCGGCCTAGCAATTTCGTTACTAGCGAAATGGCAAACAAATCATAGGCATCAGTGAAGAAACCCATACCGGCGATGACAATCGCCGTAAAATGGTACAGTTGGGTCTTGGCCGAATCAAGTGCACTAAGCACTTGCAGTTGCTCTCCAGGCATGGCTAATCTTTTTTTGGGATACTATCCTGCCTGCAAAAAAGAGGACAACAAATTATTGAAACCAAAACCTCAAACATATGTAAGATACATTTATTACTCATAATTATTTTGTTACTTAATTAACTAAAGGCATGCACGCATTTACAAAGATACAATATATTTATGTAAAACAACCTATTGTGATCCATATATATGGTTAAGTATTGGCTACCCAATGTATTCGTATTTCACGTATACCAATTTAATAAAACAGATACACACACAAACTGAGTTAATAAATTAAAGGAACTTACACATCTACTGAGTTATACGGGTGAATAATAAATTAAAGGATCGCAAATTCTTCAATCTTCACCTATCATCTACATTTTATACGGGTGAATAATAAATTAAAGGATCGCAAATTCTTCAATCTTCACCTATCATCTACATTTTAAACATCTAAATTTCAATCTTTAGTTACTAAAGATGTTAATATTGTCTTTTACTTAAGCTACACTAGACACATTTCAACAATAAAAAATGGTATACTGTATGTAGTAACTAAACAATGTAAATTGTAAAATGAGCACAAGCAACTGATCATTTCACGTACAGTAATTTTTTTGTGCATGACTAAATTATATCAATATAGATACA
Source organism: Artemisia annua (assembly GCA_014162995.1). Lineage (NCBI taxonomy): Eukaryota > Viridiplantae > Streptophyta > Magnoliopsida > Asterales > Asteraceae > Artemisia > Artemisia annua. Next base: position 59,272 of record LBNU01030125.1, on the reverse strand, counting down.
CGTAAACTTAACAAAGACAAACTTGTAGTCCGATTAACTGTTTAGCTTATAATACGTTGCTCGACTATTTTCTTGATTTAGTTTGATGTAAAACATTGAAATGCTTTAAAGAACATACCTTGTAAGAGGGAAGCTATGAAACGATTTTGGAGAAAGATCGAAGTAATGAAAGATTAGGTTGTGAGAACGGATGAGTTGCTGCATTGGTATTTAACGATGCACGACACTAAGAATCATTTAAAGCATATGCTCTTATATCCTAATTAAGGTCAATGCCCTCAAATTGTTTCCCCAATGAGCTAATCTCTAATAATGTCAACCCCCAGCTTGCCTCTTTTGTTCAAAATATCTCAACCCTCTACCCCCGTTCATTAGTTTATAAGAAAACATTACACTATTTAATTTCATACAGGTAAGAATGATTACATTTAACTTAATAATATATATAATGAGTTGTGAATTGTACATCTTTGCACATTATATCATATTTGCACGTTGGCTAATTCTTTCCATGCTCTTCTACTCAGTTCTTTAGTTTCTTTTCCCTTAAACGTACTTATTCAGATATAATAATAAAGCTTTTAAAACACCTAACTAATACGCGCAAAATGATTGTGTATAGTGGCTAATAATTATACTTGTGAACTTGTAGTTCTAGTGTGACTCTTGATGCAACACTTTCGAGTTAAATTTGTAGTCATTGCGAGAAAATAATTTATGGGTTTTAAACAAAAAGTGATAAAAGTTTAAGGAATAAACAATATTAATTTAATTGTGGATATTGTTACCAATTTTTAATCAAAGACAAATTAGTCAAATCACTTTACTTTTTTTTTTTAAAGTTTTTAAGTTTCATGAATAGCAAATTTGCTTTATAAGTAGTAAAGATTATTAGGGCCTAGTTTGGCTAAGAGGTTAAAGGAGTATACCCGCTAAGGGTAGGTCCTGAGTTCAAACCTCATCGCCTTACTAAAAAATAAGAAAGACATATTATTGTTAAAAACTTGTAAACAGAGAGATATATAAGCAATAACCGTACATGAAGAGTAATATGATAATTATTAATGATGGATAGACTACTTAATAACAACTGGATACTCCGTATTTATTAAGAAAAAGGATAACCTAAAATAGAAAGTAGTCGAGTAGTATATGACGACCAACACACAGTTACAACGTGAGTCCTTCAACTAGTGGGATGTGTGTTTTTGTTTCTTATTAATGTTATTATTATTGTTATATACTTGCTGATGAAATATTTGTTGTTTCATAGAAATTCTCACATTTATTCAACTTGTAAAATAGTTATACGATGCCCTAATACTTTGTATAAAATCCATCTCTTCACATACTGAATCTGAAAATTTGTAAGATATTTTCAATTAAGAAAACTTATATACAAAAATGTTATCCCAAACTAACATATGCGAACAACTTAATTGTTTGGAATGACAGAAGGTTTATCAGCCGTTGACTTTCGGTTCATTTTGAGAAAATAAAAAATGGATGTCAACTTATTAAGAAACACAAAGAGTTGTCAATGAAAGTGGTTTGGATAGACATCAAAAAACAGTGGCAAGATAAATTAGGAATAATGAAAGCAGAAACAAGAATTTAGCATTTTTGACTCACTAATTATACATATTATTATTAAATCACATGCAATGCGACGCCGTTTTGTTGGCCGGGTTTCCCGCTAAAAATTTGGACTTTCGTGGGCTGGTTGGTTTGGCCAATTTTTGCCTGTGTTGTTTGCCTGCTCTTGACCTGTTTGGTTTATAAACCGACTACAAGTATTATCTTCCACATTCTCGAATCTTCATATCATCTGTTGCTTCTAAAACCGACATATGGAGTTGTCAGTATGATTTAATCTCTTTGTCACAACACAAAGGATTTCACTAATATATTGTGCACAATTTTTATGAGTTTATGATTTGGTATTACGTGATTGTGATAAAAAGTTGAATAGGGAATCGATGAGGAAAAGAAGATGTTTGGTTCCGGTTGGATTTTGCAACCCAGGTATGAAATTAAATATCTAATTTATATAAGAAAAACAGGGGTTTTTTAGGTTTTATATTTTGATTTTTTGGAATTTAAGTTTATTTTTAGGATTTTATTGTTTGATTGTATTCAGGAATGGTTGTCTTTTTTATCTCATTATTTTATAATTCTATTGAATTGGTGAGATTGGTAGTTACGGGTATTTGGAAATTGTGACAATGAAATTTGGGAATTGTGAGAAGGAGTTAAGCTAAGTAGTTGGAAATAAGTTGGTAACAATGAAATTTGAGAACGTTGTAGATTCTTTTAAATCAGGGAATAAGTATTTATGGTGTGGTAATATAGGCGTTTAAAATTATACATTTCGAAATTATGCATATTTGCATGGACTGAAGTAACTTACTTGGATACAATCTTATACCGACGATTTATAACTTTCTACAGATACGTGTGTCTTGCAATACCCTTATGGCCAACCTGTCGTCCCTATGAACTAGAACCGATGTGTGAGCAGGTACGTATGAAACACTTGATAGATATTTTAAAAGGCCTAAGGTGTAATATAGTTCTAAGTTCTGATTCGTTTGCGTTGCCAATGTATTTGGATTCATTTGTTTTGCAGGCTAGAGTGAAACCAGGAACTTCTAAAGTCGAGATCAAAACGTATGGGACGGAGACCAAATTTTTTTTCTTTATCACCAGGTATGGGCCAAAGATCAGAATGACCTCTATTTGTTAAACATGTTAACAACATATTTAATATTTCTATTTTTTAAAAGTAGGTTTTCTAATTTATTTACAGGTTTTAAGGTTGTCGTATAATATTAATGAGGTTGTTTAGCAATATAGCATGTTAACATCACCTTTCCTTTCAGGTTTGATTTTAAACAATGGAAAGACAGAGATTGTAATTGCCCCCACCTTCAGCATATGGTCAACAATACCAATACCATGTACGTTTTCTGAAACTTACATTTAAAGGTGTAACACTAAGTATTCATCTCAATGATAAACACTCAAAATTAGTATCTGTTTATAAGAATTTAAGGGGTTTGTGATATTTATATGATTTTTTTTGGTTAGATTATTGGATGCGTGATAGAACTGAAGATGGGCACTTACAAATTGAGGTTTGGGCTTTAGTTTACTTTACCCTTCTAAATATATTCAAATTCACCTCCAATATGAAAGCTTATGACTCATGTTAACTCTTATTATTGTCACAGTTTGTACGTGGATGGGATAACAATTCACGAAACAAGTATTATTGAGACACAGGCCTCGGGATGATGGACTACCGAGTCAGGCATTAAACTAATTGTAAGAACTACTAAAGCTAATTACTACTTACTTACAGAAACCGGTGGTCCATCATACTGATACATTTGATTTGCAGCATTAACAAAATATCCATCCCAATGTCGATCCAGCCCAATGTGTTTTCCAGACTTTGCAAAGTGGTCAACCGTTTTCGTCATCAAGAACTGCCTCTCCTGATTCACCATTGGTATCCATCATAATAGGCACTCATGTAAGTTGCTTAATCTTAGTGTTTTTTGTTTTTTTTTCGGCTGTTTGTACTTGGTCGCATTTTCTATTTTGTATTACGTTACAGTGTCTCCCTGTTCGCCTTTCCAAATATCTAACTCGACCTTTCATAATTGACTATACGTAGGTAAACCGATAGCTACAAATGTTGGTTTCTCACGCGATAATACATTCCAAATGAATTGCAGTGCTGTGGAGGTTTGTGTGAATACTGCTTGCGTGTCAAACAATATCCGACCTACCACTTCTGCGATGTGCAGCCGTGGTCGCATGATTACTAAAAGTAAATACCCTTATTTATTTTGAATTTTAGAACAGTTATGTGTGTTATTTAGAAGATTATGATTGCCACGATAACCTTTGACGTTTGATTATTTTTGTAGGTATCAATATATACGCAATGATTTAGACTACACTTACTTTTTCTCAATATGTTGCTGTTACAGCTGCTAAGGAAAAACCACGGGAACAGTTGAGTGGCACACACAGGAATACTAACGACTAATGTTCTACGAATGAAGACAAGTAAGTGTGATAGAAAGGGGTGTTTGGCAATACTTAATTTACAGGTACAAAGGGGTGTTTGGCAACATTTAATTTGACTACTTTTCTGGTTATGTATCAAGTAATAAGGGGGCGTTGGCATTACCTATTTTTTTACAGCCCCTATATAATCTTACAATTGCGTTAAACCCATCTTCGATTCTTTCATGATTTGTTGCATGTCAAACCTTACGATTGCGTTAAACCACTGTCAATAATGTTTTGTAGACACAATTGGTACACTTGAAGCTGGGCCGACAAAGGATCAACTAAAGGATGATCAAGGTTTCAGTTTTCCTATGCCCGATACTCTCTGGGTTACGCCTTGAATTATGGCCCTGCAATTAGAAGCGGTCATAACTGTTGCTGATTTTACAGCCTCTGCGATTGAACCAAGAGGTATTGGAAACTACTTTTCTAATGTGTCATCCCTTTTGTTTTCTTTACATATATTGTAACATGTGTGCATAATTTTATGTTGTTTTTTTTGCTCTTTGCAGGATGTAGAACCGGACCAAAAGTGCTTGACTTTGTTGCAGGTGTTATTATAGAGACGTTCGTCGGGATTATTCTGATGAGTGCATGCAAACGTTGGACAACGTTTATGTGGCAAGGGAACGTGCATAATCTCCGCACGCGTATGCCTTTGTGGCAAGGGAATCAGCGGCGAGTTTTAAATGCTAGAGGCGGTCCACAAATGCAGGGTACGAGCTAAAAAAATTCTCCTTTTTTATATGTTTGTATTAAAATAATTAGAACTAAGCTTTCCAGTAACTATTGTGTTTTTGTTATTTCTGAATTACTCACGGGCCAAGTCGCCGTATAATAGAACCCTTTTTATACCAACGCTATTAGTTGTAATGATAAAGTTTAAGGGCGCATTTGGATAAAATTTTTCTGTAGCTCCCTTATTGAAACTGAGTTGGTATGAAATTCCAGTGTGCCTCCTATGTTATTTTTACTCAATCTTTATATTACATATGAATGACTACAAGAAAATACAAAAGTCCTGATTTCATTGTCTTGAAACAACTCTTTACAGGCTTTTTCTATGATGTACGTTGCTCGATCCTTAATTAAAATAGCCACCGAATCATCGATACTGAATCCCTTAAGGTAAAAACCACAACCTCACTTATTTAATAACGCAATTGTTTTTTACTTTTAACTAACAGAACCATGAAACTTTATGATCTTGAATTTTGAATATACAGATCACTAAGGAACTTGCTGTTAAGATGTATACCAACATGGTGAGTTGCTGACACTTCAAGTTATGGATACCATCTTTTATGAGGCACAAAAACAAGAAAGAATATCATTTTATCCGGACCATGGTATCATGTAAAATGATATCATGTAAAATTTGGATCCTGTCATCACCGGCCGCATGTATTAATTTATCAACTTAGCATGCCTTAAGTAAATGAAGTCTTATGGAACTGATATCGTTATTATTTGTTAGGCAACTTTAGAACCAAATTTATCCATGTACTATTGTGTTTTGCCCACTTTTTCCTAAAAAAATACCGATAAAACAACGGCCCCGCCCGCAACGCGGCGGCCGCCGCCATTCTCGTTTAGACTATAAACTCTAATGGTATACATACCAAAGTCAACATTGCAGTCAATGGTACAGTGCACAATGTTGATGCAGGCTGCAATTGAGCTAACCAAAGTGGAAGCAATTATGTATCTCCTCACTGTATCAAGCATCAAGCTCATTTGGACAAGTGTGGTGTAATTAGAGAGGCTGTTAGTCACTAGCATGTTAGTTTAGCATTTCTGTATTTCCCTTATTATTGTTGTAACATTATAACTAGCAGATGTAATGTACTACACAGTTCATTTGAATGAAATACAATTTTACAACTCTATCATGATTCTCGCTCACTTTGTAATAAACTCTTTTCGTGAACCCCGTCACTCAAACGAGATAATTCAAGCAATATAAACATGACTATCGACCATTCAGTTCTGTAGATACAACTGGTTGGAGATCTAAAAAATAAGTGTGATATAAGAGCATTGGGTGTGGATGGATCTTCGTTGTCGCCATCCTAGGTGGCAGCCTCGCCGAGCTCGCCGCCACATCGTGGCTAGCTCGCCGTCCTCCTTCTACTCATGGCCACGACGAGGGATTGTTTGTACGATATTGCGGCTTTTTTGATTTAACGTTGTGTAACGTTTATTTTTTGCAACGTAAACTTTTTTTTCAAACCCAACTTAAATTTACACTATAAATACCAAACATACCAAACATATTTTACACACTTCTATCAAATACCAAACATACTAAAACACTTACATTTAAAAGTAAGAAACATGAGCGACACATCGTATTCTAGTGTTAGCGACTTTGGAGAGATCGAGGAGCTAGAGATGATAATGCAAGAGTTTGAAAACGAGCAATTGTTGCAAAACCAAGAATCCGGTCCATCAGATCGCCGTAGATATATCCGTCGTGAACGTGAAGTTGCTGAAACACGTCTAAGGGGCGACTATTTCGGTGACGAACCAAAGTATACGGACGAACAGTTTCAACGGCGTTACCGTATGAGCCGTAAACTATTTTTAGAAATAGTCCAAGGTATTGAAACATATATTGAGACTAATCATCCTCTTCCTACGCATTTTGATTTCTTTAGACAACGACCCAATGCTTCAGGTATAATGAGTTTTAGTGTGATTATGAAATGCACATGTGCCCTACGTCAATTGGCTAACGGGATAGCACCTGATGCATTAGACGAGTATTTACAAATAGGTGAACATTGTGCACGCGATTGTCTAGATTTTTTTTACTATGTGCATAATCCAGTTGTTTGGGAGGGAGTTTTTAAGAAAACCAACCGAGGAAGACATTCGTAACTTATACCAGGCACATAGCATGGTTCATAAGATTCCGGGAATGTTGGGAAGCATCGATTGTATGCACTGGTAATGGAAGAATTATCCGAAAGAATGGCAAGGGCAATTTCACAGAGGTGATAAAAAGTATCTAACTATAATGCTGGAAGCTGTTGCGTCGTATGATTTATGGATTTGGCATGCATTTTTTGGTGTGGCAGGTGCGAATAACGATCTTACCGTTTTGTATAATTCTCCGTTATTCGATGACCTGATTGATGATATTGGCCATCAAGTTCCGTTTGAAGTATACGGACATTCATTCAAACATGGATATTATCTAGCTGATGGAATTTACCCACAGTGAGCAGCGTTTGTCAAATCCTTTACTGTTGCAAGCGACCCAAAAAACGCCGCATGGAAAGTGAAACAAGAAAGTGCTCGAAAAGATATCGAAAGAGCTTTTTGTGTCCTCCAAGGACGTTGGCATATTATTGCCCAACCGGCGCGTGCATGGACTGTGGGCAAGTTACGGAGAGTCATGTACTCGTGCATCATATTGCATAACATGATTTTGAAAGATCAAAAATTTGCGATATCCGAAGCTGCCGAAATTTATATTCCTCCGACACCAAATATGCAGCAGACATGGGTTGAACGTTGCTCAACGCAAAGAAAAAAAAAACCCAAAGAACTACACGATAAACGCACACACGCAAGGCTTCAACGCTGTCTCATCAAGCATGTTTGGCATCAACAACAATGCGAAGAATATCAACGGAATAGGAATAATTAGTATCGTATGTTTTTTATTTTAATGTCGTATGTTTTTTTTTAGTATCGTATGTTTTTTTTAGTTCCTGTCGCATGTTTTTTATTTGGATGAAATAAAATTAGTATGTTGTATTATTTTTTTTTAATTAGAGAAATGAATTTAATTTATTTAATGAAATGAATAAAAAAATAAAGGTGTAAGTGGTGGGGCCCAAATGAAGAGGTTGATGTTAGTTGTTTAGTGGGGGGGGGGGGGTTAGTTGCGAAAAGGTGTTTGGTGATGTGGTACACGTGGGGCCCGGATAAAGAGGTGAGGTTATTCATCCACGGGCAAACGACAAAAAAATGCATCGAACATGACTACTTTTGTGATTGTGTGTAGCTAACTATTTTTTTTCTTATTGTGTGTACTGAACTTTCAAATTTCGATCATTGTGTGTATTTTGTGACCATTTTACCCTTACTTTTTTCAATTTTTGAAAGGTAAAATGGTCATTTTACATGGCAAAATCGTCACAAAAGAGACATAATGATCGAAATTTGAAAGTTCAATAAATACAATAAGAAAAAAATAGTTGGCTACTCACAATCACAAAAAGTGTCAAGTTCAATGTATTTTTTGTCATTTGCCCATTCATCCACACCCAATGCTCTAATTTCGCTAGCTAGTTATTTCGTCATTTCGTCTATGTCTTACTTCCCTAGAAAATATTAACTTATGTATCATATTCGAAGATGTAAGTGTAACTTTATCCACGGAAGTGTTTCTTCCCGCCTTCCCACTCATATAGTAATAATGCTTTAAAAAAAATTTACATCAGCATTATACGTATCATATATCATACCTTTGATCATAGACGTAGATATATACAAAGTTAAATAAATATGTTTAGCGATTGCACATTAGTCGAAAATATAATTTGATAAATATAGAAATAATAACTTATGCATCATAATTGAAGCTACTGAGAGGCATTAACAAAGGCTTCGAAGCTTCAACAACTAGTTATCGACAATCTTCTTTCGCTCTGCTTTGGGAGTAGGATCTCAAAGAAGCTTCATCATACATACTGCATTTGTTATGTTTCATCAGATTAATTAAGAAGCCCATCAGTCTTCAAAACTAAACTGGTATCAAAAGAAAATAAACAAAAGACCACAAGATCAAACACGACCCATAAGTTATAATGGATCATATGGTTTAGAGAAAACTGTGTTAGGTCTATTATGGAGCAAGAGAAAATAACAATTACATCTTCAAATGGTATATAGTACCATAATACACAGACCTCTATTAATAGAAGGTGAATGAATTACAAATTTTCAAATAATACAATAGGTGAAGGAATCATACGTACGCAACAAAAAAACACAAAGACAACCAGTTTGTAAAATCAAGCAGGGGGAACTTCCGTATCCTTGCTATCCCCATCATTCTCACCAGACAATTCTTCGAGCGATCGACCATTTGGTTCAGGTACCAAAAACGTAAAAGCCATACCTAAGAAATTGATGATACCAAGAACAAAGAGTGAGTACCTGATTCCGATACCTGTGGGGTAGCCCTTGTCAGTCTTATGAGGATCGGTGCTTTGAGAAGCATAGAGAAACCCGTATGCACCAACAATGGCACCAGCCTTCCCAGCCGCTGCGGATATACCATGACAAGTGGACCGTAGCCTTGCTGGGAAGATTTCAGCAGGGACAACAAAAGTTGTGGCGTTAGGGCCGAAATTTGCGAAGAAAAATGTTAATGAGTACATGACCACAAAACCGAGACGGTTTTCATGTAAGGTCCAATGGTGGTACGGGATTGCAAGAGCGAACATGAATACGGTCATGAAAAAGAATCCCATGAGCTGGATAGCGAAACGGCCAATGATATCGATGAAAGCGACGGTGAACCAGTAACCAGGGACAGTACTGCAAAGAGCGATTAGGGTTTGAGCTTTTGCAACTTTGTAAACCTCACCTGTAGCGCTCATTTTGGCTGCTGCGGGGATCCATCCGATAGCTGTGAAAACGTCTTTCTGGAAAAGGTTTTGTGAGTAGAAAGCGATATCTAGCAAAAACCAAGTGGAGGTGGTTCCGAGCAAGTGAAGGCCGTGGCGACGAAGAAACTCTTTGGAGAATAACCCAAATGAGTTTCTCTTGTTTGCAGTAATTCTCTCTACCTTCTGCTCTTCAGCTGCAATCTCAACTTGTAAAACTCGAGCCATATCTTGTGCAGCTTGTTTCGCGTTTTTTGCAACCAAAGCAGTGTAACGTGCGGTTTCAGGCATCTTCATACGCCAGTAGTATGTCAAGGCTGCTGGAATAGCGCCAAACATGAGAATAATACGCCAAATATAGTCCGACTGTGGGGCTGTGGACAATACGGGATTCGTTGCATAGGATGGTTCATTAAACGCGTGGTCAAAAGAAGCCGACACGATCAAAGCCACTACTCCACTAGCCAAAATCCCAAACCCTTGCATAGCAAAAACCGCAGCAATAAACGCACCACGGGTTTTCTTGTTAGCATATTCGGACATAATAGTTGCTGAAAGAGGATAATCGCCTCCAATGCCAAACCCTAGCCAAAACCTAAAGAAGCAAAGGGTCGCCATCACACCCTTTGCCTCGTTCCCAAAAGAGAGACCAGAAGCAAAGGAACATACAACCATGAGAGCTAAAGTCATTCCGTAAACTTTCTTTCGGCCCATTTTGTCCCCAAGCCACCCGAAGAAGAGTTGACCACATAGAGTTCCAACAAGGGCGACACCAGTAACCGACGAGTTCACACTAGGTGGTAGGGTCCCAGGCTTGGGTGAACCTTCTACGTGGTAATATATTCGGCCTAGCAATTTCGTGACTAGCGAAATGGCAAACAAATCGTAGGCATCGGTGAAGAAACCCATACCAGCGATGACAATCGCCGTAAAATGGTAGAGTTGGGTCTTGGCCGAATCAAGTGCACTAAGCACTTGCAGTTGCTCTCCAGGCATTTCTAATTTCTTTTTCCGATACTATCTGCCTGCAGAATAGAGAGGACAACAAGTTATTGAAACCAAAAACTCAAACATAAATAAGCTATATTTATTACTCTTAATTTAGTTACTTTATTAACAAAAGGCCTGCATGCATTTACAAATATACAATATATTTAGGTAAAACAAACCTAATGTTGGTCCATATGGCCAAGTTTTAGCAACGAATCTATTCATATTTTACTAAAACAGATACACACACTTGTCTACATGTTGGTGTTCCTCGAATCAACTTGTAGCGACAAAAATGTTAATAATGTATTTTACTTGAGCTACACTAATAGACAAATTGAGTTATACGGGTGATCAATAAATTATGGGTATAGGACACTAAAATGTGGCTAACTTGACACTTTTTGCTTATTGTCTAGCAATCTTTATTTTTTAATTGTATAAATTATACTTTTGAGTTGCGTATGTTGTATATATCTTATGACCATTTTGATAAATAAGAAGAGTCACTACAAAAAAAAGGGTGTTTGTACACACTTATTTCTCCACACTAAAAAAATTGTGTACTTTTTTATTCTTTAATTCACATGTATTAATGTGTACTAATTTATTTATATCTATAATTGTGAACTTTGAATAATATAGGTGTGAAAAAAATTTATGATATAACAAATATGAAGTACACACTTTTCAATGTGAACTTTGTAATGAAATACACACATAAAATTGTGACTTTTTTTTTCAACTAAAAATAACTTACTAACACAAAATGATGTGAACAATTTTTTTGAAAGCTAACATAAAAAGGTGTGAACATTTTATAAGAAGAGTAACATGTTAAAGTGTTGACAAGTTTAAAAAATAACATATAAAAGTGTGAGCAAATAAAAAATCGACACACTAGTAAGTGTGAACAATTAAAAAACATTGACACATATAAGTGTGAACTATTTGACTCACTTCTTGTGTACAACATCAAAATAAAAATAAATAAAAAAAAAGCACAAAAACTGTTATAGACACACTAGTATTTTCACAAAAACACAATTCGTTAATCCAATTCCAGAAGACGTGAAGGATATTCACAAAAACACAATTCGTTAATCCAATTCCAGAAGACGTGAAGAGTTTGAATTGAGACTACACGAATGGTTATACTCTGAGGGTTTGGGATTTAACACACACACACACATACAGAACCCCCAATTCGATTTAACACACACATACAAAACCCCCAATTCGATTTAACACACATACAAAAACACAATTCGATTAACACACAGTCAAAAACACATAGTAACTTAGGGTTTGGGATTTGTGATGCTGAGGAAGACGACAGTCAAATACACACAGTAACTTAGGGTTTGGGATTTGTGATGCTGAGGAAGACGACAGTCAAATACACACAGTAACTTAGGTGTTTTGTGATTTGTGATGCTGAGGTATAATTTTCACAATTCGTTAATTTTCTGTTATTTTCTCGTTAATTTTCTGTTATTTTCGTTAATTTTCTGTTATTTTCTGTTAAAATTTTCTGTGATTTGTGATGCTTTTAGAGTAGTAGTTATTGATGAATTAGTAGAGCTGAAGTGGTGCTAGGAGTTGATTTTAGAAATGGAAGTTTAGTGATCTCGATCGTTATTTTAAGTGATGCCATGAAATGAAATAAGCGACCTAATTAGGTTACTAGTAGAGCGATATTAAGTGATGCCAGGAAATGTAATCAAAGACGGGCGATGAGGTTTATTTTGTTTGTAGACTTGTCATTGTGTTGGATGATATGTTCAGAGGCAATGGGAGTAGTTTCAGCGATCCTTAGTTTTTATCAGTTGAGAAACATGAAGCTGAGAAAGCAACATGAAGCAGATATAGAAATCAACGCAGATATAGAACTCAACGCCTAGCAACCTAAACCTGGTTCATTTAGGACAACATGAGAGTAGGTGTGTAAAATCTTATATAACTATAGGTAGTAATGATATTCTGTTGAAAGTTATATATTTTTACTTGTTAAGCATGTATGAAGCATCAGGGATGCAACATATTTTACTATTTGCAACAAAACAATCAGGCTAGAGTTGACAAATATCGTTTTGCTGTCAAGTTTGAATTCAGATGTTGTTTATAGGCTTATTGCCATATTTTTGTATTATATCTTTTGCTTTTTTGTATTATAGATTGATGCTTAGATGTTTAAAACTGAAACTGTAGTTGTATGCGTATTTTTTGTCTTATTTTTTTTTAATTGTACGGACATGTTTAGGTAAGTTGCATAAATGGATAAAAATTGGATTAAAGCTCATATAACAAGTGAAACTTTTAAAGAAGGAGTGAAGTCTTTTATTGAATTTGCTCGTGCTAGAAGTATAAGAGGAGTAATTGCTTGTCCATGTCTTAGATGTTGTAACGTTAAGCATTGGGACGTGGGTACTTGTCATGGTCACATATTGCGTTATGGATTTTTACCGGGGTACACAAATTGGTCGGTTCATGGGGAGACTTCAGAACCTTTACAACCATCTCGACCTAGTTTTGTTCAGAATACTACTTTTGGTGATGATGAGATAAGAAGTTTGGTCCATGATGCTTTAGGTCATTTACCTTCAAATAGACCACTAGTGGTTCATGGGGAGAATTATGTCCCTTCACAACCATCTCGACCTAGTTTTGTTCAGAATACTCCTTTTTGTGATGATGAGATGAGAAGTTTGGTCCGTGATGCTTTAGGTCATTTACCTTCAAATAGCCCACTAGCAGGGGATTCAATGTTGGAAGACAATGTTGGTGAATCTTCTCAAAGTTATCATCGTAGGGTTGAGGATGAGAATGTTGGTGAATCTTCTCAAAGTTCTCATCGTAGGGTTGAGGATGAGAATGTGGGCGAATCTTCTCGAAGTTCAGATCATAGTGCTGCGGATGCTACATATAAGAAGTTGTTAGAAGAATGTGACAAAGAACTCTACCCCGGTTGCAAGTATTCCAACTTGTCCTTCACTTTACACTTGTATCACGTCAAGTGTATCGGTGGTGTATCTAACAAGACTTTTGGCATGTTGCTAGAGCTTATAAGGGATGCTTTTCCTCATCTTACATCATTACCATCCTCGGTTAGTGAAGCAAAAAAACTAACTAAAGATCTCGGGCTTGGTTATGAGAAAATCGATGCTTGTCCTAATGATTGCATGATTTATTGGGGTACAAGGAAAGGTCAAAAATCTTGTCATATTTGTAAAGCTTCGCGATATAAAAGTGATACAAGTGATGACATAGGTGAAAGTTCAAAGTCAAAAAAGCCAAATAAGCCGGCAAAAGTTTTGCGATATTTCCCCTTAATCCCAAGACTAAAAAGGCTATACATGTCTGAGAAAACAGCAAAGGATATGAGGTGGCATAACATGGGTCGAACAATGGATGGAAAGTTAAGGCACCCGGCAGATGGTCTTGCTTGGAAGAATTTTGATGCCCGATATTCAGAATTTGCCTCGGATCCGCGTAGTGTCAGGCTTGGCCTTGCTAGTGACGGGGTTAATCCTTTTCGAACAATGAGTTCAACACATAGCACTTGGCCAGTGTTGCTGATTCCTTATAATTTACCTCCGTGGATATGTATGAAACAACAATCTTTTATTCTTTCATCGGTTATCCCAGGAGAGAAGGCTCCCGGCAATGATATAGACGTTTATCTACAACCTTTGATACATGAGCTGACATTATTATGGAAGGGTGTGGACGCTTATGATGCTTTTTCAAAACAACAATTCAAGTTAAGAGCTTCACTGATGTGGACCGTGAATGATTTCCCTGCCTATGCTAACTTATCTGGGTGGAGCACAAAGGGCCGGGTGGCATGCCCAGTTTGCGCAGATTCTACTCGGTCAAGGTGGTTAAAATTTGGAAGAAAATTTTGCTACATGGGACATCGTAGATGGTTAGAGCAAAACCATAGATATCGGTTTCAAAATGACCAATTTGACGGTACATGTGAGAAAGAGGGCCCGCCTACCCTATTGACAGGATGTGATATTTTGAAACAGGTGAGCGGTACAAGTTTTATGTATGGGAAGTCTGATAAATCCAGTAAAAAGAGAACAAGGGATGGTGTTGGTTGTTCAACAAATGCTCATGATGAAGCGAACAACGAATCAAGTGCATTTGAGGATATAGAGAATTTTGTGGAAGAAGAAACTGCTGAGCATCAGTTATGGAAGAAAAAGAGTGTATTTTTTGATTTGCCATATTGGGAGTATAATTTGCTTAGGCATAATCTGGATGTGATGCATATTGAGAAGAATGTTTGTGATAATTTGCTCGGAACCCTATTAAATTTAGACGGGAAGACAAAAGATAACGAAAACTCTCGCAAGGATCTTATGGAAATGGGAATACGGCATGACCTCCACCTTAAAAATCTTCCTAACAAAAAGCCATACATGCCCCCAACATGTTACACGATGTCTAGTGTGGAGAAGTCCAACTTCTTACGAGTTTTGAAAAGTCTTAAAGTTCCTGATGGATATTCATCTAATATTTCAAGGGGTGTGAGCATGAAAGATCGTAAAATTACCAACCTTAAGAGTCATGATGGCCACATTTTAATGCAAGACATTTTGCCGATAGCTCTTAGGGTTTCCATGCTTTCACGAGCACAAACTCGAGTAGTTAAAGTGGTTTCTGATTTTTGCTTCTTTTTCAAAGGGTTGTGTGCGAAAGTTCTTGATCTTGATGAATTAGACAAAATGGAGTCTCGAATAGCACTTACATTATGTGAGATGGAGAAATTATTTCCACCTAGTTTTTTCACAATTATGGTCCATTTGACTATCCACTTGATATCGGAGGCCAAGTTTGGTGGACCCGTTCACTATAGATGGATGTATCCCGTTGAAAGGTACTTGATGCGGTTGAAGTCATATGTTCGCAATAAGGCTCAACCGGAGGGATCAATCGCCGAAGGTTATATTAAAGATGAATGTCTTACTTTTTGTTCAAGATATTTCGAAGGTGTTGAGACTATCTTTAATCGCCCTCCTAGGAATGATGAACAGATTCCTGAAAAAGATATGTATATCCTTAATTCGGGTGGTCGTAAGCTAGGAAAGGTTGAGATTATTGAGCTTGATTACAATTCATTTGCTCAAGCACACCGCTATGTTCTACTAAATCATAGTAAAATTCAGCCATTTCGCGAGTAAGTAAATTTGTATACATATTCTTACATTTTAGTTTAAATTAATGCTATATGAAGTATATAAAGTTACGGTATAATTTTTGTAGTCATTTTTTGGCTCAACAACAAGCTGTTAGGGATAAACCCATGGACCTAAAGACAAAAGAGAAATTGATGGTTGAAGTTTTTCCACAGTGGCTTCAAGAGCAGGTTACCAAATTTGTAGTTAGTATATTAGTTCTTTCATCTTGGTGTGCATAAACTAATAAGTGTATTTAAAACTATAGGTTCCATCCTTAGAAAAGATTAAGTTTGATCAAGAAGTTGTGTCCATTGCTAGTGGCCCTAGAACTATTGCGAAACGATATAATGGCATCATCACGAATGGTTATAGATTTCTTACTAGAAGACGTGAAGAGTTTAAAAAGACCCAAAATTCAGGAGTCATTGTGGAAGTCGAAGGAGGAAATTACTATGGGAAACTTTCCAACATTATCGAGCTAGAATATTTTGGTGGATACAAAGTTGTGCTTTTCCATTGTGATTGGGCTGACATTCGACATTCAAGAGGGCTAAAGAAAGATAAATACGGATTTCCTCTTGTAAACTTTTCTAGGCCGTTAATACATACGGGTGAAAAGTTGCAAGATGATCCTTTTATCATATCATCTCAAGCAAGACAAGTTTTCTACATAGAGGATCTAAAAGATGCTGGATGGTCACATGTAATTAGAGCGTCGCCAAGATATATGTTTGACATGGGGACCAAAGTACTTAGAGATGATGATGAGTCTTATACCCTATGCATGCCTTATAATCTTCCAACACTTTATGATGTTAATGAGGCACCAATTTGGCATAGGAAGGACATCGAAATTGAAGATGATGAATAACACCATTAACACCAAGAAGAAGAAACAACCAGTACCTTTTCACCTATTGGAGTTCATGAATTCATTTTCTTTTCTTTTCTTTTTTCTTGTGTTTTATAGGTCTGTGTAAACGTTTTCTGTTTTAGTGGTTAATATGTTGTATATTTGTTCTTGTGTTTTATGTTCTTTGTTCTGCTTTTATTGTTTTAAGATGTATACAGGATAATCGTTTTCTGTTTTAGTGGTTAATATGTTGTATATGTGATGCTGTTGTATATGTGATGCCTTATTTTATGGGTTTATGGACTTTTTATGAAGTTGACAAAGCTGTTAATTTGATATGATTTTTTTATTTTTTTAGCGTTTTTGTAGGGGAAGAAGGAAGGCAATCCGGTTAGATATATAAAAAGGTCTCAAGTTGTACCTTCGAGTTCCTCCTAGATTTTTCAGGTATTGTTCATTTCTTTATATTTCTGATTTGTATCTGCAGAATCTGTGAATTAACTTAACTAGTCAAGTTTTGTGAAAGTTTTTGTGTACTGTGGTTTGTATGATCATGATGTATGTATCTGATTACTAAGCGTTAGTATATCTATAGGAGGTAGCTCTTACAACAAAATGACACACTTCTGCAAAACACAATAAGCTGTTGGCATGCAACTTGAGGCACAAAATTAGACATGCATTTACGCCATCATTCATAATGAACGATCAGATCCAGATCGATACGGGAACAAGAACTATTATTTTGCAATCTAGCTTTTTTATCCTATATGAAATAACGCAGGAAACACAAGTCTAGACCTTCCTGCTATGATATACGGAAAGAAAACACAAATAAGCACATAAAGAATCATAAGTTTTATAACTTTATTAGTTTATTAGCAACATAAACGGCGTATAATTAGTAACAAAGCATTCTCTCAGTTATATCACTAGAGAGTACTGTCAAAATACAAACACCTATTTATACCACTCTAAACTATCATTAACACTCAAGCACCTAGGCCATTCTCTGGTGAGGCTCCATCATACCTCACTGGTGATGGGCCATGCTCGGAGCTCTTGGATGTGTCTTCCCAGAGCTTTAGTATATCTATAGAAGTGTGTCTGATCCTTCAGCCTTTCTGATCAATTCCATAATTGCCCTGGCAAAGGGAGTGGGTCAGACAATGGGCTAAAATGGTTAACTTTATAGGAAGGGTGAAATGATTTGGGTATTTGATTGTGGTACTGATATTGTGTATTGTGATAATGGGATTATTGAATCGTAATAAGTTGCCTCAGCCCTCTACTAGTTCAATCCGATGAGCTTATAATGAGTTATGTTTTCCAAATATCTTGATAATGGGATGGATTTTGTTTTTCCAAATTTTGTCCGGTGGAAATTAGCTTTCTTTGCTCAACTGCTTTTGCCTTCTTCCTAGAGAGATGGTTTCCTGTTAACTTTTTAACATTTCTATTATTTCTAGTCTTAATTGTGTATTTGTTTGATGTTGCAGAAAAATAGAGGACTGAAGATGTGTTGTGCTTCATCACGAACTGCAGGTTTCTATCTAACCACTCGATCCCAAATTTTCATCATATGCCAGCGTTAAATTTGCTACTCTATTTTAAAAACTAGACTCCCATATTGACTTCAATGGTCGAATGAGCCATTTTCATGTTATAAAACGAGCTTATACAAAAACAATCCTTTTTGGGACTTTAATGTAATATAATGAATCTATTCTCTAAGACGCAACTCCATATCCTAAAACTTGATTCTGAGCAGCATTTGGAAAAACAGATGTAAATGGAATTTCAGATTTTATCCATTTTACTACATTGCAGATGTAATGAAATTTCAGATTTTGTCATACATAGATTCGTATAGTATAAGTTACCACCATGCCACTTCATTAGTTGCAATTAATTAAAACCACTAGGCTGTAGCAGCCCTTGAAGACCTGTTTAACATTTATCATTTTTCAAAGACCACTAGGCTGGGAAGTATAATAAATGACCTGAACCAAATAAGTATGTGCATATACTAAATTTATACTTGTTCTTATGTAGGAAGATGTTGAAATCTCATACAACAATGCAGAATCCTACAAGCCAGCATGAAAATTATTCTTTACATTCTTATGCAACGAATCATCCAACATTCTACCGTGACAATCAAACACAACTGTCACTTTCACCCTCCCAATTCCAGTCACATATAGATACTCTTGGACAACCACGTATGCAGACACTTATAGAATCTGAGCAAACCATTGGTAAATCACTTATGGAGATTCTTGAACAGCCACCTACGCAGAACCTCATACAATCAAATAAGCAAATCCCAGGTCAGTTGCGTATGGATACTCATGGACAACCACGTATGCAAACACTTAGAAGTTCTGAGCAAACCATTGGTAAGTCACATATGGAGGCTCTTGAACAGCCACATGTGCAAACACTTAGAAGATCTGAGCAAACCGTTGGTAAGTCACATATGGAGGCTCTTGAACAACCACATATGCAGAACCTCATACAATCATATAAGCAAACCCGTGATCAGTCACATATTGATACTTTTAGACAACCACATATGCAGAAACTTAGACAGTCAGAGGCGGTCCTTGGTAAATCTCTCGACTACTCCCACCAATCATCATCTTTCCCCCCCACACCTCTGAAACCTCCCCTTTTTTCTACTATTCGCCAAAATAATTCTTCTTCATCATCAGCATCCACCTATTCTCAATCCTTACGATCTGAAACAAGTTCATATGAGTCAACTTTGCATCAGCCTTCGTCTTCCTCAGCACCTCTTTTGGATGAGCAAGATGAAATGGATGAGGATTATGAGAAGAAGTTGTTGAGCGAGGTTGAGATAATAGGTAAACTTTGCACGATTCATTGTTCTTGTCATATTGCTGTATTGTATTTTATATTCTAACAATGTTTAATTATCTTATAGATGGTGAGGGAAACTTTCTTAGGACACAAATAATGACCACAAAAGAAGTGTATAAGCTAGAAGCGGGTGAAATAATTGTGGTTCCTTTCAATGACCGCAATCAACCCATCAAATCTGCAGGAGGTTTGTTTACACGATTTATGACCCTGCTTGTGAAGGAACCCAACTTATGCCCCCTCGATGCTAAGGACTGGAAAGAATGCAAAAAGCGTTGTGGTATCAGGCTTCTAATGGAACTACGGGTAATTACTTTGATTATCGCTTTATGTGATGTGTGCCTTAACTAGTAATAGAAATGCCTGATATAGTAAATTGGAAAAGTATTGCATGCATTTATATGGGTTGAATGGAATTATTAGCTTAAATAATATGATTGTCACTGTTTGAGGTGCACTAGTACCAAGCATAATGCAAATTATATGTTAATCTAGGGGATGTACTAGTAGTTTGTTTTATCAGCAAATTAATCTTGTCATCTGTTTACTGAATCACTTTGGTACAAGTAGATGTCATTCTCGTGCTTCATTCCATCATAAGTAGTTGATTCTCACACTAAGGCACAAAGTTTTATGTTCACTTGCATTTATTTATCCCAATTCAAAAATCTGTATATTGCCCAAATTACAACAACAATGATAACCAATCCCGCCTGAGCGGGGGTATAGTGACCAAATGTTCTGATCATAATTATAGTAGTGACATCTGTGACTAGAGTAACTTGTTTGTTTTTTTGTCATTATTGATTTTTGCAGCGGAGATTTGAGTTTCCTCAAAGTAAAGATGTGGACGAGGTCGTCCTTTCTCATTTAAATGAAAAGTTTAGGACCGTAAAACATAGGATGAAAAAGAGCTTGTTAGCGTTAGCTGACAAAAGACTACATGAAGCTAATAACGTTGATGAAGATGTGCAGTATACGGAAGATGAGCTTTTGCAAGCACTCGAATTAGTAGAAGCACCACAGTACTTTGTTGATCATCAATGGGAATCTTATAAGGCTTATCTCAGAGCACCTAAAACAAAGGTACGCTACAAAAAAATGCCACCTTCAAACACCAAATTTAGTCACCTTCAAGATGTACCTAGTGAGGATTGAAACTGAGAACTCCTCTTGAGAGACATCAGGGTGTCTGATCACTAGGCCACCTTGGTGGTGGTTGATTGTTTGAGAGTGATTAATTAATGATTGTGATTGAACTCGCTTATAGTGTTTGGGTATGGTGAGTAGATAGTGGAGAATCAGAGGGTGATTGGGATTGCTTGTTTATTTTGGTTGTAAGAAAACGCAGATAAGCATTCAGGAAATAGTGTTTGGATTTGCTCATGAGGTGAAAAATGCAATAAGACCTTAAAAATGCAAAATATGGAGGAGAATTATATGTTTTGTCTGCTTTTATTTCAGATGTTTTATTTCCTGGTGGTGGTTTTCGTAGTGTTTATTTCCTTGCCAAAATTTTTATATACAAGTTAATTTTAAGTTAATTGAATCACAGAAATACTCAGCAAATGGGAAGAAAGCAAGAGGCAGCCAAGTCCATATTCACACCGGTGGTGCTGTTAGTATTCCCCGGAAAAAGGATGAATATGTAAGTCTTCTTTTAGGATAAATTAAACCTATTTTTTCTTTTTATAATTATCTACTTTTTGATGGTTATATGTTAATCTACAGATTGTGACAAACAAACGAGAACCTGATGACATCGAAGTATTTGATATGATGCATGTAACAAAGAAAGGGTCATACGTTGATGATCGGTCAAGAGTCTTTGCGGTACATAAATAATTTTACTACTTTTAGTTATGTTATAAATAGATATAAATTTAAACTTACATGAACTTGAATGCTTGTTGAATGTTCTAGAGTAAAGCGAAAGCAGGTTTTGCAAACAAGTTATTAGAGGTTGGAAGTTCAGAACGTGTTGATCTTGAGAAAAGGTTGGAAATTGCCAGGGAAGTTATGCAAGAACTTAGACCTAATAAGAAGGGAAGACCTTGTGGCCATGGGGTTGGAGTGACCAAATCCCAAGTAACAAAATTTAGTTACGAATTGAGAAGAATGAGACGTCAAAGTGTATCAAGTGAAAATCGATTTCTGTTGAACAAAGTTGTTGCTCAAAGTAAAGAAATAGAGAAACAAAGTAGACAAATGAAGACAATGGAAGAAAACATGAACAATTTTATTGGACAGCTCAAAACCGCGCTTCCAGCTTTTTTTGCTACTGGTACATCAAACGCACAGGTTTGTGGTGCAACTCTCATGATATTGTATGATGTTGTCGGTCAAATAGGGTAAGTAGGATGTTGTAGTCAATATTAGTTAATAACGAAGTGAGATTAGAATTAGGCTCTTGGGACAGAAAACATGGGTGTCTTGGTATTGTGAGTGGGAGTCTTTGGAAACTAACACTTATTTCAAATTAAAAAGCTTATGTTGATCTACATAAACCAGACATTAAACTGTAAGGAATTGGATATTGGTATTGTACCAGACATAAACTAGACATTAAACTGTAAGCTTTTAATGTCTTGGTATTGTAAAGTTTGATGTGGGCTGGTCATGGACATCATAACTCGACTGTGAATATCAGTTTAGTTCGTCTGAGATTGAGACTCTTTCCCATGTATATAACCTTGATGGCACTATCCTTCTATTTACGATTAGTTTAAGAGTGTATGTTGGATAAGTAGCGCTTCTAAGGTTTCCCATTGGTCCTAGTTACCTAGTATGATTTGAGTATTTAACCAATTGTTTGAAAACTCATAGGTGTTAATCTTGACCATCTAATGTGGATCTCTATATTAAACAAAATTGTCTCTGCTTCCATTTACCAGTGGCAAAATTTCATGATTTTTCACTTGTTTTTTACTATATGTGCCTGGTTATAATAAACGCATCACTGTTAATTATGTACTATGTATTCTGCAGGGTTGGGGCTGCACTTCATAATCTAGGTCAATTTTATCTTGTCGAGAAGAAGTTAGATGGAGCTTATGCTTGCTATGAGGTATACACACATACTTATAGTTATAACTTTATTAAACATCTCAACTATCTTGGGATGGGTTCAAAAGTTGCAAAATATACTAATACGGACAGGTGCAAATGTTTCTTGGTACTGTTTTGGATATGAGTAGAAGCACAATAGCAGAATTGTTGTAGATTCTCGTTAATTGTTGTAGAACGAGATTATGAGTAGAAGAAGTTAGAATTGTTGTAGAACGAGATTCTTAATTGTGTTAATGTTGTGATATGCTATGTTGCAGGTGGCTTTGGATATGAGTAGAAGCAGAATTGCAGAATTGTTGTAGAACGAGATTCTGAATTGTGGTAGATTCTCTTTAAAACTCGAAATTTGTATCTGAAGTAATTCTGAATTGTGGTAGATTCTTGTTAAAACTCGAAATTTGTATCCTGAATTGTGGTAATTCTGAATTGTGGTTTATACGATGTAATTCTGAATATTCTGAATTGTGTGGTAATTCTATTGAAGATTTAAATTTGAATTTGTTTAGTTTTATAAAATTTGTAAAAATCTGGATATAATATCTGGATATAAAATCTGGATATAAAAGATTTGTCACACTTTCAAGTGTGAACTTTTTCTAGTATACCCGCTTTTTTACTTGGCTTTGGTTTGTTTGTTCACACTTTCAAGTGTGGAGTTTTTATAATTGTCCACGCTTTTTTTTGTTGGCTTTGGTTTGTTTGTTCACACTTTCAAGTGTGGAGTTTTTATAATTGTCCACATTATAAAGAGTTAGCTTCTTCTTGTTTGTTCACACTTTTAAGTGTGGACTTTTCAATTCTTCTTCTTTCTTATTTGTTCACACTTCTAAATGTGGACTTTTCAATTCACGCCTAAATATGTGAAAAAAAAGGATATTTCTCCACACCAACTTGTGTGAATAGTCTGCTATATATTCACGAAAATAAGTGTGACAATTCACAATAATTTTGTAACACCGAAAATCCCCACACAAGAGGAAAGTGTGAAGAATGGAATTGTACGCACTTTAAAGTGTGAAGATGTACCATATAAAGTGTGTAAAATGACATGCTTTTTTGTAGTGAGTAAACTTGTCACAAAATAGTTAAATACATACAACGTAATTCAAAATATGATATATATATATATAAGTGGAAAATATAAAAGTTAAAGATAACTCCACAACAAAGGAAAAAAAAACTTAAACATCTATATTTGAATCTTTAGTTGCTAAATAGTACAAGTTATTTAATGGATCGCAAATTCTTTAACCTTCATCCGTCATCTACATTTTAAACATCTAAATTTCAATCTTTAGTTACTAAAAATGTTAATAGTCTTTACTTAAGCTACAATAGACACATTTAAAAAAAAAAAATAAAAAAAAAATAAAAAAAAAAATAAATAAATAAATAAATAAAATAAAGGTATACTGTATGTAGTAACTAAACCAACTGATCATTAACTGATCATTTCACAGTAATGTTTATGTGCATGACTAAATTATATCCATATAGATACACGTAAGCTTTAGAGAACATACCTTGTATAGAGGGTAGCTATGAAACGATTTTGGAGAATTGAAAGATCGAAATAATGAAGATTAGATTGTGAGAACGGATGAGTTGCTGCATTTGTATTTAAAGATGCACGACACTAACAATCATTAAAGCCCTAGCTGATCTGTAATAATGTCAACCCCTAGCTTGCCTCTTTTGTTCAAAATATCTCAACCCTCTACCCCCGTTCATTTGTTTATAAGAAAAACATTACACTATTTAATTTGATACAGGTAATAATGATTACATTTAACTTAATAATATATATAATGAGTTGTGAATTGTACATCTTTGCACATTTATTATATTTGCACTTTGGCTAATTCTTTCTATTCTCTTCTACTCATTTCTTTAGTTTCTTTTCAAACCTGGTAAAATCGTCAAAGTAAGGCGTTTGTGGTGTTTGAAATGATTACTTATTTGTATAAATCAACTGATACCTTGAACATATTTAGACATATTACTAAGGGGCTGTTTGGTTCGCTGTTTTTCGTTGGTTTTCATGGGTTTGTATTTCATTGGTTTTCAAAGTTGGTGTTTGGTTCGCCAGTCAACGGATTTTAAATGCGTTGACCATGGTTTTCATGAAGGGTTAAGATATCACTCAAGGAGGGATGTATTTCGTTGGTTTTCATTTTTTTTTTTTTTTTTTTTTTTTTTTTTTTTTTTTTTTTTTTTTTTTTTTTTTTTTTTTTTTTTTTT
>LBNU01030125.1:8743-32804 GCA_014162995.1 Artemisia annua | reverse complement strand
CTATTAAAAACAGTCCCAAACACCTTGAATTCTGCAATTAAAACAGTCATAAAAACCCTTTAATAACTATTAAGACAGCCATTAAAACAATCCTAATCACCACTGAATCTAACTATGAAGACGGTCCCAAAACCCTTTAAAAACGTACTATAATTAGTAGAAAATAATAGTCCCAAACTCCAATAACTTAAGCAAGTCGTACTTTAGTAAACCGGCTCATTCTTTTCGCAGCGGATTTTCAAGTGAAGGAGACACATTAGTTACATCTCTTTCTAGATCATCATTATTCTATATTACAACAAATTCAAAAGCAATTAACTCATCAAATACTTGTGAGGTTTTTTTTTTTTTTTTTTTTTTTTTTTTTTTTTTTTTTTTTTTTTTTTTTTTTTTTTTGCAACTTTGGAATAAGGTTAATGCAACACATATCAGTGCCTGAGACAAAGGCATTTATATAACGTTAACTTGAGATTATGTGAGTTAGCCGTTTGAGTATATGAAAATTCAAGAGACAACTTGATTTTAAAATTCAATAAACACATATACCATATAAGCAAATTATTATATCAAATATATGTTCTAAGTAACCTTCAAAGTAAATCCGTAGTTGATGCAACAGGCGGGGGTTTTATGGTTACAACTTTAGCATACTTGGTGATGAACTTGTATTCCCAGTCTCTTAATGTGTCAAGTTCGAACAAACAATGCATAAGGACCAACTGGTATATAAAACATCCTGAAAGAAACATCAATCAGCTAATTCTCGAAACTATTGGCACAAAACGTACACTTTTTTTCTTCATTTCTTTCGGACTTAACAACACGCACAATATACTTTCTGCTAAAGTAATAGAAAATAGAGCCTAATAGAGCATATCATTTGTCAAAATGAGTAAATTAACTTTGTATAACGCTTTTAACTGACAGACATACTGAGGTTGATGTTGATGTTATTGTTTAACTTTAACTATTGATATCATGTTGTACAAAAGATGCGAGTTTAGTAGCACATAATGAGCGTTAATGAAGTTAAAATATGCTCCGTAAAGTTTTTAAAATGTTTTTATGGATATTCATATATAAATTTTAAATAACAATTTCATGAGTCGTTGTTATAAGTAGAATCGCGCATATTTATTTTCATAACACCGTAACTCATGCTTACCAATTGATATATATATTCCAGTTCTAATAATTTAGCCGTATTTAATATTCAAACCCGTGTACGAATAAATTAAACTTTTAAATAGAATAGCATGAGTCCTTATTTAAAAAAAAATATTCTAATGGATGAAAGTCTAAAACTAACAATATTACCCATTTAAAAATATTCTAATTGATGAAAGTCTAAATAATACTAATACTCATGTAATTTTAAACAAAGTTAATATTATAAAGTATAAGAAATATAAAGTGTAAGGGGTTATTTGTTTTTTTTTCTAAAGTTATTAAAAAACATGGAAAATTGTAATTTTACACTTAGCTCTATATAATTTATTTAAAATTCAACCACTAAAGTTTTATTAATTACTTCATCTTTTTTTAAGTTTTTGTTTTCATAAATTTGACACCTATATTTTTATGCATTTTTTTTTCTTAATCAAATTTCTCCACCAAATTTATTAAGTTTGACCAAAATCAATTTAATTTTGACTTTCTATTGGCCAATCATATTGCTTGATTTCGCCTATGTGGCAAAATCGAGCTCTCCTATTGGTCTAATTTTTTTTCAATGAGAAGGGTTTTACAAAAACACTCCGAAATGATGTAATTCTTTTATTATATAAAAGATACCGTTTAAAATGGTGTCGTGTAGTGTAGTGGGCTACACGTTTTTTTTTCGGCCTGGTAACACCCAGTCCACTGCCATTTTGGCCCACATCTTTACACCGCCTTTATACATATTCATCTTTACACCGCCTTTATACAGATTCGGGAAGTTTCTTGATCCTCCCAAATGATAAAACCGCATCTCTCTCTCTCTCTCTCTCTCTCTCTCTCCCGATTTATTATTAAAGCTGTGATTGTTATACTCGGTTGGTAGCGATTTATTGTTTCTTGAGGTGTGCAGGAACGATTATATCAGGTAATTTTTTAATTGTTTTGGTTTTAATTTTAGGTTATAATGAAAACCATAATTGGTTTTGTGTGAGGGTTTGGTTGTTGATTCTATTTTGTTGTTGTTTATGCTGTTTTGTGTTCCTTCAGATTCAGGTATACAAATTTTTGTTTTTTTTAAAGAAATTTGGATTTGCTAAATGTTTGGATAAAAAAATATAAGATTTTGGTTAAGAAAATACTTTTTTGACTGACTTTGTTATTTCTTAAGTTGGTTTTAGAGTTGATGAGGTCGTTTGTTTTGGTTCTCCTTAATATTGCCTTTACTTTAATACTCAGTGGCTCTTACCCTGGTTTATTTATTTAGTTATGTTTTGTGATCCTTTTATAGGTATTGGGACTTGAGACAACAGGCTCCTGTCCACACTCAGCAAATTCCCGACTGTGAAGAAATAGGCAAGGATCTGAATCATGGTAAGGAAACTGGTAAAGAATCACTTGCAGAAGTGGAGTTAGAAAATCAAAGCTTAATATCAAGGCATCAAGCCATTTGTACTTTAACTGATTTCATATAATCCCTTAATGTTCATATAATGCTTTAATGTTTATGTACACATTCAAAGATCATAACTTAATGAAATTTGATACATCTTTTCATCGATATAATTGCACCTACATTTTCATCTAAATAAACGTTAACAAAATTCTTCCGTGCACCACGTGACGGTGAAAGCACAGACGTTTACTGGAGGTAAGTTGTCATACAGGTTTACCTTCGAACGACTTTTGGTATCGGATATTTGATGTTGATATTTGAGTTTGGTTTTCAGAGTACCTCTTAAGATGGTAAAGACTAATTTATTCTCGACTGTGATTGTGACAGGTCCCACCAATATGCGTAATCTGTGTTCCAATAACGATAACACACGTTCTAACAGGTCTACCCGTGCTTGACACGGTAAGTTCGAGAGCATTTTTAATAACGTTTTTGTTTTTAGGTTGTCTTTAGTATTAACTTTCTTTATGGGTGTTTGGGTTAGCTTATTTTTCAGCTTTCAAGATCTTAAAAAGCTAATAAGCCCACTTTTCCTAGCCATAAACCCCCTTTTTGTAGTTGAATTAGGTCATGTTGTTGTAAACTCATGTAATCTTGCTAAACTGATTCATCTTACAATATATTAGTATTATTTTTTGCCAAAAAAAATATATATTTTGTGTTTATTAGTATATATCTGTGGAATGAGGTGTGATTTTAGTCTGCCTTGCAGCTTTGGGCTTCGATAAAGCAGCCATCGACAGCCTGTGAAAGATTTGGACTCACAACATGTCTTTCTCCAAAACTCTATAGCGTTACTTTGCTGCACTTTGGCCATTTGGTAACAAAAATGTCAAACCACCCACGAGGAGGAAATATACCCCAGTCCAAGAGGTACTACTTTAAGCGCCTTTTTTACATGTTGAAAGTGTTAATTGTTGGATTTAATGTAGCAGATCTAATTTAAACTTTACACATGTTGAATGGGTCTGTTTTGCACCTGTTTTGAAGTCGATGTTTCTGCTTTGATGATAGTTTGATCTTATTTGGGTTTATTTTACAGGGATTTTCCATATATATTAAATGCGGATTAAAACGACGTCGTGCAGTGAAGTGGGTTACACGCATTTTTTTTGGCCTGCCACTCCCGATCCAATCACAGTAGTACACCTCCAATGGCCCAAATAGCCGGATATTTGTTACGGTACGGTTTGCAGTGAAGTGGGTTACACGCAAACAGCCAGGGTGATAAGAAATACCAACCGATAATGCTTACAGCAATTCTATCTACATGAAATCATTATGATATAATATTAATTGTTTATGGAAACAATTTAGTGAATGAATCAATATAATTTAAGAAAGAAACATTCATATATCTACATATATATAGATATAAATCTACATATACGTATGTAAATTTTTGTTTCATAAATTAGACGCTAATTTAAGTTGCAATTTGCTGGAACAGATGGCTACGTTGGACGAATAAATACCGGCTGCAGTTCTCATGAAAATGACATGCGCGCGCCGTACTAACCAAGGTAGGACCGAATGTTACTGTCGTTGTAAGTTTGTTGGAATGTGCTTCATTGCCACGTACTTGCCATTCTCCCATTTCTTAACCTGTATGCAAAGAATGGTAAATGAAGCTGCTACAGGTTGATAGAATATGGTAAATGAAGCTGCTACAGACCTCGACTTTAAGACTGCATATAATGAGAACTATATAGAATATGTTATGAATTCCGTGTAAGTTACATGTTTTTTAAGGAATTTATTTAAATAAATCTGGTCATGTGTTAATATTATCGATTTGCCCCGCCCAATTATCAACGACATGAAACGACGCCCCGCCGCAACGCGGCGGGCCGGTGCCCAACTCGTTATTAATGATGGATAGAATACTTAAAAATAATTAGATATTTATTAAGGAAAGGTTAACCTAAAATAGAAAGTAGTCGAGTAGTATATGGCGACCAACACACTGTTACAACGTGGTTCCTTCAACTAGTGGCATGTGTGTTTGTGTTTGAGTTGCTTGTTAATGTTATTATTATTGTTAATTACTACTATCATGAATTGTGTACTAATGAAATTATTAGTTGTTTCACATAATTTTTCACATTTATTCGACTTGTAAAATAGTTATATCATGCCATAATACTTTGTATAAAATCCATCTCTTCACATACTGGATATTTGTAAGATAATTTCAATTAAGAAAACTTATATAAAAAAATGTTATCCCAAACTAACATACGCGAATTGAACAACTTGTTTGGAATGACCGAAGGTTTATCAGTCATTGACTTTTGGTTCACTTTGAGGGTATAAAAAAATGGATGTCAACTTATTAAGAAACAGAAAGAGTTGCCAATGAAAGTGAAATTGCATAAACATCAAAAACCAATGACAAGATAAATTAATAATAATGAAAGCCAATCAAAATCAAATCAACGGTACCGAATCTTGTTTTACACGTGATATGAAATAGGTGAGATCGATGTAGACAAAGTTACCCTTACCCGAAGGTAGATAGACTGTTTCAGAAGACCTCCCTAATGATTTTAAATGGGCAAAATACATATTAATGTACTATACATGGCACAAAAGTTATTTTCGTGTACTGAAACAAATTTTTTTTCTTATATGGGTACTAAACTTTCATTTTTTGGTCTTTTTGATGTACTTTGTGACATTTTTGCCCCTGGATTTTTAATAATTTGAGGGGCAAAAACGTCACAAAGTACATCAAAAAGACCAAAAAATGAAAGTTTAGTATCCATATAAGGAAAAAAATTTGTTCAGTACACGGAAGTAACTTTTGTGGCAAGTATGATGCATTTTGAAGGAATTTGCCCATTTTAAATTAATAATAATGAAGCAGAAACAAGAAGTTAGCGATTTTTGATTCACTAATTTAGACTAATAACTCCTTTCGCGGACTCATTCGTTCATGACTATCCAAAAATTTCTTACTATACCTAAATGACCATCCAGTTCTTTAGATACATCTGGTTGAAAGATCTTAAAAACAAGTGTGATATAATTTCGCATGTTAGTTAGTCATTTCGTCTATGTCTTACTTCCCTAGAAAAATATTGCAACTTATGTATAATATTCCAAGATGTAAGTGTAACTTTATCTACGGAAGTATTTATTCCAGCTCATATATCTAGGGACGGAGTAATGGGTTCCCGCGGGTGCCCGAGCACCCCATGAATTATTTTGATATAATGTTCATTTTTGAAAAAAATATTGATTTTTCTTAAAGTCATCTTAAATGCACCCAGTCCATCGACATGTGTTCTAGTATTAATGTTCAAATTTTTTTTGTGCACCCGGTCATATTTCGTCCTGATTCTGTCCCTACTATCATCCATGGACGTAATCATAGGCAATGGCGGATTTAAAACTTAAAAATAGGGTATGCACTACAACTTTTATTTTATTTTATTTATTTTATTATTATGTTTTTACCATTCAGGTTTTAGTTCGGGCTTTCGGTTCAAATTTTATATTTAAAGTTTTGATGCACGTACCCGGTAACAAAGCAAAGTAAATTAACTAATATTACATTTCCATAATAGAATCTTACACATCCTCTTTACGAGAAGTCATATTTTGAAAGCTCTTTACAATGCTATTATAACTGACCGTTGAGAATATTTCCTTCTCAATGAAAGTACATAAGCTATCATTCAACATTTGATTACCTATACTATTTCTTAACTTGTTTTTCACAAAAGTCATGCCCGAAAAAACTCTCTCAACGCTAGCTGTAGCCACTGAGAGAATCAACACCAACTTGATAAGTAAGTAGACAAGATCAAATGACTCATATAAATCTTTCATATTTCCTCACATCATGAATGTAGGTGTCAAGCTGACTATCAAAAGCAAGCAATTCGACACTCGAAAATTCTTTAGGATATAACTCAGCAAGTTTAAGCAACTTTTGCTTATCGAAAGAACAAAAGGCATCGACATGACTCAAACTAGCCGTACAAATTAGTAAGCTTATGTTAATCTCATCAAATCGATTATTGAGTTCTTGAAGCTATAAATCAATTATCATATAAAATACTTCAACTCGAAAATGATGATCATTTGTCGTTTTTAGCTGGCCACGTCTTTTTCTTCCTGAAGGAACATACAAACCACCCATATCATAAACTTCAATTTCAATTTTTTAAACAAAACAAGGTAACTAAGTTTAGGAGAGTTTCATATCCATCATTTCTCATCAATTGCAACCATTTTGTTAATACAAATATCGCCTAAAAACGTTATTTATATTTTACGATCTTTACTAAATTTTGTTAACGACAAAATGTAAACTTTAATTTTTAGCAAAACATGAATATAGCTTAAGTCTTTTGTAACTAGACTTTATTTCAACTAAACATCACATTTGCTATATTTACATTTTACATAAAACATAACATTTTCATATTTCTATAAATAAAAATTGTTGTATGACATCATGGCATGCATCATGAGTATTTATGAAAAGATTTCCAACTCTAGAAGTTGATTTTCCAAAAGATCTCATGCATATTTGGAAAGATCTTCACTCAACATATCTCATGGTTGACTTGAAAGATCTTGATTAGACTTGACATTGATATGGAAAGATTTTTTTAGTTTTGACTGTCAGACCTGGCGGAACCCTTTGGGTATAAGGGCGGAACCCTTGTTTTTGTTCCGCCAGATCCGCCAGGCTGCTGACTTGCTTGGCTATAAATAGCAAGCCACACTCAAGAAATTCTTGATCACTTACAATCATAATTTGCATATACTCTCTCATTTCATTGATCTAACTCAGTAACATTTCATTTGTGTGAGATTCTTTTGTAGCAAAGACGTTCACAAGTTCATACGAAAGTTACAAGTTTCAACACAACGTTGCAAGACTTGTTAGCTTAGCATTGTGTAAACTCGTGTGATTTATACATCATTTGATTGTGTATTTTCAGTAGTGATCGGTTAGTATTTTAGTCCTTAAAATACATAGTGTGACGGGAGTGGTTGTACCCTTGTAAAAGAACTCAACATCTAGCTTTGTGTCGGTAATCTTGTGTAAGCGACGTGCAAGGTTTTCTCCGCCGGTGAAAGTAGCTTGTTGACTAGTGATTGAAACTCTCGAGTTGGATACTCGGGGCGTGGAGTAGGGCAAGGAAAAAGAGTCCTTGTAGCCGAACCACAATAAACATCCGTGTTGTGGTTTGATCGTTTCTTACTTTATACTTGCATATTAATTATTGTTAATTAGTTTTAATTGTTGATTACAAGTAAAGTTTTCAAAGATAAACAAGTTAAAAACTGGTAAACTATTCAACCTCGTTTCTAGTTTTCCACACATTCCTTGGTCGACTTCACAAATGAAATGGCATTGACAATATCTTGGTCTCGTTTTTGCAAAGCAACATTTGACTCATTTGCCACTCCAAACATTGTTTTCATCAAGTGTGCCATGAAAACAAAGTCAAAAGACTCAATTGCGAAACTAACACCTTCGGCCTTTAATTTGTCATGATTAGTACTTGATGAAATATCACGAATCTTATCAAGAACCTCACGTATCGCGGGATATAAAGCAATAACATTCAAAATATGTTTATAATGAGAACCCCAACGAGTATCACCCGACCTCCCTAAGCTAAGTTCTTGATTCTTGCCTTTCCCACTTTTACGTTCTTTGAGATTAAAGGCTTCTGCAACTTTTTGAGCTTGAATTTCTCTTAACATATCAATTCTCTTACATGAAACACCAACCACGTTCAATAAATTTGTAAGCGCCTCAAAAAGCCAACCACAATCCATAATTATTTTAGAAACGGCAATAAGTACGTGTTAACTGAAGTTGGTGAGCAAAACAATCGATGTAGTATGCCGATTGATTTTCGTTCAATATCAAAATTTTAAGACCATTAATACCCTAGCCCTGTCATAACCTCGACCATGAATCTTAGATGGGCTCAGTGAATGCTCTGCAAGCATAGAATAAATTCCATCTCTCAAAGTTAAAGCGGTAGTATCCATGACATGGAAAATACCAAGAAATCTCTCCACTGCAGCTCCCTTTTTATCAACATATCTCAAGCACAAAAACATTTTCTCTTTCTGAGAAACATCAGATGATTCATCTGCTAATATCGCAAAATAGTCTTCACCAAGGTCTTTAATGATAATCTTAGTTATTTCTTTTGCTCAACAGTTTATGAGATCTTTTCGGATGAAAGGAGAGGTCAACCTGTGGTTTTTAGGAGCCCTTCCCAGTACAACTTTATTAATATCTTCGTTATGTTTAGCTAACCATGCTAATAGTTCAAGAAAATCCCCCCTGTTAATTGAAATTAAATCTTCTTTTTTACCTCGAGTTGACAAACCTTGATGTAAAAGTAATGTTATGCAATGAAGGGAAGCGAGTAAACGAGTTAAATACTTTTTTCTAGACTTTATAGATTGCTGGTAAAAAAAGGTTTTGAATTGATGTCTTTGGTTTCATTAAAGACTCATACTTTTATCTAGCTTGATTATGCACACTATTTTCCAACATACTTTGTAAAGCCAATTGGTCTATTCCGACCTTTGAATCTATTTTTGACAAAAGCATCACCACCCATTCCATTGAAATCTTTATCATTAAATAAGTAACAAACAAAACAAAAGGAAAAATCTTTTCTGATACTATATGCAAGCCAACTATACTTTTGATACCATTCGTATCTAAAATAGCGCATCTTACCACCAAAGTTTGTTTGAGGAAAGTCATGTGCAGGTCGGCACAAACCTCTTGATATATATATATTCTCGCCTAATTTGATCTTGTAAATTAGGATGGTAATCAGTATACTCATTCTTAATCCTGGATCATGCAAAAAAAAAAGAGATTTGACATTAAATTGGCATTCTATTTCTTTAGATGGTAAATCAGTTGAGGCTTTAGATGGTTAGTGAGTTGAAGAACCATCAACATTCTTTCTTTTGTTTTGAACAAACCAGTCTAATGTTCCACTTCTCTTTGCTCTCATTGTAAACTAGTCTTCAAATCTAAATTAAACACAACATGAAGACCTGAAATCAGAGTATTTAAATCTAGATATTAAAAAGTCTAAAATCCTAATCTATAAATGGAAAAAGAAGTAACTAAGTACAACATAGATAAACAATCATAAATATCACATAAACATAATATAAAATCAAGATAGGCACAAGTATTTTATAAACATAATTATTCAAATAGTGGCATAGGAAAATGTAAACATTCTTTATACATACACACTCACAAAAGGTATAAAATCAGTTAACCTTCATCAAACCTTAACTAGCAACCATTATCTTATGCTATTAAATTCACTTATCTATACATTTTGATACCTTATCTCAAATTGAATGGACTATGCCTCTCTCTTGAAAGAAAAGAACTCCAATATTGATGATGGTGCCATGGTGGTCGCCGACCAACATAAGGAAAGAAACAACAAACCAACTTTGGAGATTGAGATTAAAGTAAAACCCAAAACGCACAACCTGATTTGGTGAAGATATTTTCAAGCAAAGATTGAAATTTGGGGAAAATTGAGATAGACTCAAGTATTTTATATGGTATGTAATTAAATTAGTTACTCGTGTTTAGTTAGATTTTACATGTATTTGAAATGGGATTAACTTGTGTAAATATGGGCTCAAGATTGACGTTTTAATTTTTGTATATACAATTGGACTTCTTTCCAAGGAGGGTGTGCAATCAGTTTTTAAAAGGTGTGCACTCTTTATATTTTTTCTTATAAAAAATAGTTTTACTATATTGAACACTAGTAAATTTTTTATAGGGTATGCAAGTGCATACTCTAGTGTGAATGTATGTCCGCCCCTGACCATGGGTTTCTCGCGGAATCCCGTGACATCTATGATTTTTTTTATTTAGTGTTAATTTTTGAAAAAAATATCAATTTTTCTAAATGCATCTGCACTTGGTCATTCGAAATGTGTTTCGATGTAGTGTTTTGGATCCATCAGTAGCTAGTGGACTACTAGTCAGTTTTAAAAAATGACTTGTTTCGTCCCATACGTTGATGCTTCGTTTTTGTTAAACCTAATCTCATTTTGTCACCAAGAGGCTTTTGAATACCTAAAATTTCCTTTAATGAATGTGTACTCTTTTCAAATTTACTAAACTTAGATGCTTCATTTATAAGATTAGTTTACGTTTCTTTAAATTTTTATTTTCGATACAAAGTTCATGCATGTCTCACAAACGACGTCAATAGCTTAGTTCTTCTCTCGTCTTTTGTTCTTCTTTTAGTTCAAAATTTTCATTAACTCTTTTTAATTTTCAAAATTTTTTTTTTAATGATTGTTAGAATAAGTTCACATATTTTATTACACTCATTTTGCAAAGTATCATCATCAATGGAAGAAGCATTATCACTATAATAAGAAGAGCCAAAAAGTACCTCATTAGATGCTTGAGCCATGAGACACGTTTCTTCGTTGGTCTTTACATCATCTTCCTCACCGCTATCACTCCAAGAACCTATGAAAAATACCTTTTGGTCTTGGTTTCTTGGAGGTTTTGAACAATCTCCGATAAGGTGATTCGGGTCTCCGCATTTATAACACTTTCTTTTACTTTTAACATTCTTATCATCCCGCCATAGCATACTCTCCATCTTCACTACCCAATGTGGAACTCCTTTAATTTTTGGCTTTTAAATCAAGAGACATCATTTTCTTTCTTTTGCCATTGAATATTTCATACTCTTTTTCCATTATCACTTCGTGCACTTTTAGGTTCTCAATAAGTTCATCAAGTGCTAGTGATGACAAGTCTTTCAATTCTTCAATTGCAGTTACTTTTGCCTCCACTTCTGATGAAGAACCCAAAAAACTTTCCTAACATAATTCTTACTAGAAAGACTTTTATCAAGTTCTTTTAAACTAATATTATTAAATCTAGAGAAACCATTATCTATACTTTCATTTTCAAGGATAGAAAATTGTTCAAATTGTTTAATAAAAAGATCAATTTTGTTATGCTTGACTTGGCTATCACCATGATGAGTGATTAATAAAGATTTTTCAATTTCTTTGGCTGTTTTATACATGAAAATTCTTTCTTATAAATTTTTAGGAAAAGCGTTATCAAGAACCATTTTAGCCTCATTATTCTTAGCAGGCTTTTTCTTTAATTAGTCGATTTGACGTTCATAAGAAACTACTTCATATTTTTGTGTAGCTGGGTTTGTAATAATAGGATTACATCACCCTCAAGGATAACATGCCAAAGATCGATGTCTTTTAATTTCACAAAAGTTTCAAATCGATTTTTCCAATATATAAAACCAATATTTTTGAAAATTGGTGGTCTTTGCATAGGTTGCCCTTCTTTTGTAGTTTTCAAAATCCATAGATCGATACAAGTTTTAAAATATATTTTATTTTAAAAATCTTGGTTAATGTAGCTCCAATGCCAATGTGAAAAACTAGAAGGGGGTTGAATATTTTTTACCGGTTTAAAATTATAATTTCGATACTTATTGTGAAATCCAACAATAGTAATATAAACTTGGCGGAGAAAATATAAGTAAGAAATAAGTAAATAATGGAAGGATCAATTTGGGACAAAGTATTTATAGTGGTTCGGCACGAAAATTCCTTCCTTGTGCTACTCCACTCACCGAGTATCCAACTTGAGAGTTCATTTTACTATGTAAACAAGCTCGCTTACTTGGCGGAGAAAACCGTACAACGCCGCTTACAATATTTACCGATACTAAGCTAAATATCGAGTTCTTGTCGAGGTAGAACCAACCTCTATTCACTATGTATTTTGAGGACTAAAATACTAACCTAACTCTCTATTATGGTGTATGAGGAATGACTAACAACTTTGATGTATGATGGTGGAATACAATGACAAAACAATATACAAGTGTACAATAACTAATAGCTAAAACACTTGAAGCTTGGAAATCTTTTTTTGTTCTTTACTTGTAAAGAAAGTGGTAATGGTTATAAGACAAGGTTAATGATCAAAGAATGATCAGAATGAGTGTATATGAATGTATGATTATATGCAAGAATGTATGATTATAATAAGGATCCGTCTTTGTTAAAAAGATATATGGGACATCAGACAAAATAGTTTTTCCTTATGCTTTAACCCAAAATATTTCCAAATCATTTGTTAGATCCTTAATGTACTATGTAATCTTTTAAGATTATATATGATTGACTTCTAGAAGGAAAAACATTCTTAACAAAAAAGTAGAAAGATTTGCTAGATGTGGTTTAGATTTTGTAAGATTTTATCCCAAAAATGTAAGATATTGTGTAATTAAGCAAGTAATTAATTTTTTCCTACAAATATGGTTAAGTACTTGTTAAGTGTACGATTAAAATAGATTCATTTTAAAAAATAGAAGATATCATCTAGAAGCTTATTTCATAAAAATATTTTTACTTGGCCAAAAATGATTTTTATAAAATAAAGTGCAAGGAGGTGTTTCTTTTCCACTTAGTAAGTGGGCTCAATCCCTTGTTTCATCTGAATGAGGATGTCTACTAAAATCTCTCTCTCTCTCTCTCTCTCTCTCTCTCTCTCTCTCTCTCTCATAATTTTTAAAGCACTTAATTTAGTAATATTTTTAAAGCACTTAATTTAGTAAACAAACCCTAACTAAACATAAATGTAAGTTTATATAATGATCATTAGCCAAATTTTATAGTTCAATTTATTCATACCTTACGTGATTTACGTTAAATGAAAACTTACGTCTAAAAACTTGATTATGTTAACTTTTAAGTAGCATGTTTTTATATTTTGTCATTAACAAAATGTAGAGAAATTGTAAAATAGAAATAACGTTTTTACGCTATTATTTGTATTAACATAACAATCAAAGAATCAGAACATCAAGTAACGACCTGAAGGTATCTAAGAGACCCAATTACAAAGTGGTACTGAGTATACACCAAATCTAGACCATATCAGGGTTCCTTGCTTCTCAATAGAAGTGGGTCAATCTAAATTTATAGGGCATATACCTAGATAACCAAACAATTTGGAACAAGGTCAAATAAACACCAAGGACATATAATCCACCAATTAATACTTTATAATTTCTCAACAAATTATACCAAAACTATCCACTAATTCTAAAAATAAAAAATAAATTCAAGAAATATAAAAGGCTCGCGAGATGTTACGGTGCATGAAATTCCAGCGGAAGCCAAACTCACTACAATTTTGATTCACTTATTCAAAAGATGTAGTAAGAAGAAGAAGCAATGATCCCAATTTAAACAATAACAAGATCTTAAAAGATCACCAAACAGTAGTTTTCAAAAATTAGACATTTTTACCAGAACCTTCCAAGAACCAAGATTGAACAACAGATGTATCAACTAACAAAGTTTAATTGATCAATATAAGCTTTTAGAAGTAAAATCTCCAAATTTACCGAAACCCTAATTTTTAGAAAATTAGACGTTTTATAAAAAAAAACTTTAGATTTGAAGAACCAAGATCTATTAATTAAACAAATTAATTGACAATAATCCACTCAGGAATTAAAAAACCCCCAAAATTTAAGAAATTTAATTTTTAGAAAAATCATATACAAAGCAAGATCGTAAAATATGATTTGATACCATGAACAAATTTTGAAACACAAACACTCAAATTGTTGAATCTCAATTCAACAAACAATCAGTTNTAACAATTACGAATATGTAAATTAATTTCATTGTTATGATTCATGTTCATTCGTTCTATATTAACCGATTTGGATGTCTCTTACACTTAGCTTATGCGAATTACCTTTATATGTGATTAAAACGAAGTTAAAAACAAAAAAAAGCATTTTCACAATTTAGTTTGAAGCATGAATCAATAACAAGAAATATAATTTACATACAGAAACAAATAAACACACAAAAACACACAAAACATGGGTTGCCTCCCAAGAAGCGCTTTTCTTTATTAATGATTTTCCCCGGCAACGGCGCCAAAAACCTTCATCTAGTGTCG
Source organism: Artemisia annua (assembly GCA_014162995.1). Lineage (NCBI taxonomy): Eukaryota > Viridiplantae > Streptophyta > Magnoliopsida > Asterales > Asteraceae > Artemisia > Artemisia annua. Next base: position 18,168 of record LBNU01030125.1, on the reverse strand, counting down.
CTTATGCTCACGTACCCAAGNGCCTCGTTACGTGACCTCTTGTCCGGTTGTGTACTCCGGACCTAACTCTAGACACTCTTTGTAGAATCCCATTATTTTTCTCATGACGTAGTCTACTCCTCTGCGCTTATCTTCTTCATTCCTATAGTAGACCGCTTGCTTATGTTCTTTCTCAAGGTCTGATAAAAGCCGGTATTGCTCTATCTTATATGGCATTTGGTAAGCTATTTCCTCGGTCCCTTCCTTGAATTTAACTATCCTTAGGGATGGGTCATAACTCATCTTAGAGGCCTCAACAAATGGTTTCCCAAACACTACTTGAGTTAGGCAATCATCAATTACCGGTCTAATATCCTCAACTATCACAAAATCGGTGACATAGGTGAAGTTGCCTATGAATACATGAAGTCCTTTGACCCTACCCACAAAATTGTTTATATATCGGGTGTTTGGCAACATCCTAAATCCTAGTGGGTCTCTTTTTATCAAGTTGTAGTAGGCTCTACTCATGATGTTGATGGGGGACTTAAGGTCTATGTAAGCTTTCCATGCATGAAGATGCCCTATGTTGCATGGTATGTTGAGGTTAGATGGGTCACCTGTTTTGATAATTGGATTACCTAGGACGTGTGGTGTCTTGGGGCTATCAAACAAGTCCTTATGGTATTCCTTCTCTTCGCTAGTGGGCCACCTATTGAAGTATTCGACTTCACTCTCTACGTCATCTACAAAGTTAGAGGGATTAGAATACCCTCTAAGGTCACTAATACACGAACTAGGGTTTAACCCTAAAGTTCTTCAATCCAAAATTCGACTCTAGTTCTCCAAGGTATTCTATTGTAAAGAAAAATCGTTCTATATATATAGAAAACGCGGGTTGACGGCGTCAACCCAATAGGTGACGTCGTCAGCTCGGCGATTAGGGTTTTCAGACGGCCTTCCTTGACGTGGTCATAATTGCTGGTTCCAGATCTGACGGCCTTGGTTGACGGCGTCACCACTTTGCACTACGAACTCTCTGGCCCGTCACGAGTATTTTTCCAATTCTGGACTTCACTTGTTCCGGACGGCGTCACCTTATAGAGTGTGACGGCGTCACCTTCTGTAATCTTCAAGGTCTTTTGAGTTTTTGTTGTTTTCCGCACTTTTTCACTCCGAAAACGCCCGAAAATGCTTCTTTTGTGATTTTCCCTTCAAAAGTACCTAAAATGAGAAAAGAAACGACTTTGGGTGAAATCCAAACCAAAAACATACGAATCAGGACTCAAACCGACCCCTAAAAACGTAACATTTTTCGTCTCATCAAAGTCCCTCTAATATTATTTTAAAACTAAGATTATAAATTTTATCAAGGTGGTAGGGTTTCAGGCTTGGGTAAACCTTCTACGTTTCATGATTAGTGAAATCGCAAACAAAATCATAGGCAATGGAAAAGAAACCCATACCGGCGATGAAAATCGCCGTAAAATGGTACAATTGGGTTTAGGCCGAATCCAGTGCACTAAGCACTTTCATTTGCTCTCCAGGCATATGGCTAATCTCTTTTTCTTCTACTATCCTGCAAAAAAGAGGATAACAAATTATTGAAACCAAAAACTCAAACATCTATAATCTAAATTTATTTGTCATAGTTTTGTTACTTGATCAACTAAATTCCTGCATGCATTTACAAAGACACAATATATTTAGCACCCAATCTATTCATATTTCACGTATAATAATTTAATAAAACAGATACACACACTTGTCTACAGTTGGTGTTCCTTGTATCAACATTGTAACAACAAAAAGGTTAATAAAGCCTTTTTTTAATTTAATTATGCTGCGTAGAGGTTGACATTGACCGGATTTGACCAAAACCGGTTCCGGTTTTTGGTCAAACAAAAAAAACCAATTCCGGTTTAAACCGAACCAGTTTCTATAGGTTTTCGGGGTTAAAAATCGGAACATATACAACCCGTTTCGGGCCGATTCCAAACCGGTTTTGAGGGAAAGACCGGTTCAAACTGGTTTGAAAACACCGGTGTAGTTTTGGAGACAGTGAGCTCGTTTCGGGTCGATTTTTTTTTACACAATATACTTCAACTTTTATTCAATAAACTCTTAAACATCACACATAAAGTACTTGAATCACAAATTTAATACATTTTAACGATGTATTCATCATCGTCTTCAACTTCATCTTCAACTTCGGCGGTCCTAGCCGCGCTTGTAGCTTCATCGAAAGTGATTTCTTCATCGGAAAGCTGGATTACATAACCCTCTTCCACCTCGATCTCTTGTAATTGTTGTTCGTATTCCATTGGTTCTTCAAGTCTTGCAATGTGTTGTATACGTTTGGCCGCATCTAAGTAATCCTTCAAGCAAATACACATCTCCAAAGATACCGGTGTGAGTCTTGTTCTTCGTACCGATAATACCCTTCCACTAGTAGAAAAAGCAAATTTCAAAGCAACGATAGAAGCTTGTACGCTTAGTAAATCCCATGCCATTGTGGCTGGAACGAAATTGAGATTCCCTTTGTTTCCACCAAGCCAAAACATCAAAATTCTTGAACTATTCGGGTGTGATATTGTTTAACCAATCAGTTCCAATATATCTACCATGTTCGTTGCTCTATAAATGCTCACTCCTAGCCCTTTTACGGCTTTCTTGTCTTAAATTTGAAATAAGTCCAAATCCGGATCCATGATATTCGAACTTGTTGAAAACATTGAAGCCGAACTCGTTCCATATTTGTTGTACCATATTTTTCAAAATATAAATCAAATAAACGTTTAAAATTATTTTTAAAAATGTGTTGTGCTTTTGTTACATAAAAAGGTCTATTTGAATCAAATCCAATCGTTAGCAATCTTTATCGATAAGATATTCCACCCCGGTAATGTTTAAACATGGGTTCAATGCGGCGGCACAAGTAATTACCGGTAGGATTTCTTGAAAATATTTTCTATGTTTTTCTTTCACCAGTTCAACCATAGTCGCAAAACGTGGACCATCAAATTCGTATGATCCTAATTTTCTACACATCATAAAAAGTTGGAAAAATGACTCGTGGGATAATAAACAACCGATAACAAAGTTGTTATAACGTTAATTTTTCAACCGAATATGATACCATATCCTGACGCCTATTGCAAGGTTCATCATGAAAATGTTATAATGTGAATTGTTGGCGTAAACCAGTTACAAACATGTTATAAGTCGAATTCCATCTTGTAGGAACATCCCAATTAGGGGATAAAAAAATAGAACTCGTATTTTCACAGAATTTCAAATGTTTTGTTTTTCCCGATTGAAAAATATCTTGTAACATTTGTCTAAAAGTTTCTCTTAAATTCTACATTTGCTCGGTCATTAGTCCACTTTGAACAACCAAGTTAATGATATGTGCAACACATCGACTATGATAAAAAAAAGCCTTCAAGAGGTGGTCGGTATTTTAGCATTAGCTTTTTTTTTACCGCATTTGTATTATTAGAAGCGTTATCAAATGATATTGAAAAACTTTTTTTTTCTATTTTAAACGTTCTCATAACATCTCGCAACATACCACTTAAATTTAAACCCGTGTGTAGATATGCAAGGTTTTCAAAAGCAATAAATCATTTACCAAGTATCGGGATCAACTCAATGTGCATTAACACAAATGTACTAACCGGGCAAACCATGACCCGCCGACCAAACATCGGTTGTTAAGTTAACACTAGTTTTAAATTTTCAAAACCAAGTATTAGTTCCTTTTTAGCCTTTATCCACGATTTAATAAAATCACGTTTAAGAGTTGGACGACTTACATGATTATCTCGAGGTTGAAGGCGCTTTTGAATCACCCTCGTTAACCGAGGGTTGTCGAAGTGGTTGAACGACAAACCCTCTTGAATCACAAAGTGTGCAAAATCTTGACGAAGCCCCATCTCGTCATATGCAAAAATACACCCATCTCGTCCCATAGTAGTTTGTTCCGATTCCTGAATGTTTTTGAGTGCTTTACAATATTCTTTCATGTGCTTCTTCAACGACGTATTCCCATCGGATTTCAAAAAAGTATTGCAATGTTTACAACGAGCCTTTGCTGAATCATCCGAGAACTTCACCAAGTCGTAATCACACCAAACGGCTTGGTTTCGGATTGTTGGTATAACCCCAACAATCGTCGGTTCATTTGTAGAACCAACTTCGGCGGAAGTTGAAGTATGAGAAGATCGATTTTGGACATCGTGAGCGTTTTTGTGAGCGGTTTTTGAGTGTTTTGAGAGTATTTGAATGTTGTGACTGAACGAAACTCAACATTGGTATTTATAGGGATATTTGGAGGGTTAAATGGGGCTAGATTGAGATTATAGCCGTTTATAAACAGTCAAAAAACTCGTCCAACAGCTCTATTCTGCTTACTGCCTTGAAAAAATGCGCAAGCCAAAAAAACCGGTTTCCAAACCGGTCCCTAACGGTGATATTACTAATCGGTTTCAAACCATTGGTTTTTGGTCAAACCGAACCGGTTTGGTCAAAAATCTGTGTTAACCGGTTTCGGTTTCGGGTTTTTTTCCGATTCCGATTTCTGTTTCGGTTTTTTTGGCCACCTCTATGCTACACTAATGAAACAAATTGAGTTATACGATGATCAATAAACTAAGGGCAAAAGACACGAAACTATAAATTGGTTATATTTTCTTTTTTCTTATCATATATACTATACTGAATTTCTTTTGATATATACTATACTGAATTTCGCTTATTGTGTGTATATTATGACCATTTTGCCCATACATATTAATAAGAATGTTGATAAATGACAAGGGTAAAACTGTAACAAAATACATACAATAAACGGAATTTCAAAAATATGATATATATATTATGTCAAAATAAGGATAGCTACGCAACAAAACAAAAAGGTGATAAATTAGTTCTATTTTCGTGCCCTTGCCCTTCTATTTATGAATTACGTATTGTATGCATCTTATTATCATTTTGTTTTTACCTATAAATTTGAGAGAAACGCCTTTCATAATTTAGACACATCGAGCTTATCTATACTACTATATAATGCATTTGGGACTATTCTATAATTAGAAAGGCTTAAAATTCAAACTTTTTCTTGCTTATTATGGAAAGATTTCAAAATTAATTAGTTAGGTAGCAAGTTGGTTAGGAAGTTTGTTAGGAAGGTTGTTTAAACTAAAATTATTTGACTTAACCAACTCTAATATTTCTACTTAGAAAGCATGAAGACAACTAAACGTGTAACCAAATAACGCAAAATATAAACACACGGTACCCGCCGCCGCATTACGCGGGTACCGTTCTAGTATAATAAACAAATACATCTAAAATGGTACAAAAGTCACCTTTTGCAAATTCAACTTTGAATTGTAATATTCATTTAAATAATACAAAACAAATTTTCTTAATTACAACTTTATGGAATTGATACAACTTTATAACAGAATAGCTGAAGCACAGAAAAGAACAAACAATTAATTACGTGCATTCACAAAAGGTAAATCGCATCTAATCAGATGCAAACAAAATGGTACATAATAGTTGCCTCTATTTGTATCTTTATTCTTTACAAGATTCTTAAAGCAATCATACGTACGCAACACAAAAACACAAAAGTGACCAGTTTGTAAGATCAAATAATTTTTGTGTGACAAACAATACTTTGTTAATCAAGCAGGAGGTACAATAGTAGTAACCTCCTTATCTTCCCCATCGTTCTCACCAGACAGTTCTTCGAGTGATCGGCCGTTAGGTTCAGGTACCAAAAACGTAAAAGCCATACCTAAGAAATTGATGATACCAAGAACAACGAGCGAGTACCTGATTCCGATACCCGTAGGGTAGCCCTTGTCTGTCTTATGAGGATCGGTGCTTTGAGAAGCATACAGAAACCCGTATGCACCAACAATGGCACCAGCCTTCCCAGCCGCCGCGGATATACCGTGACAAGTGGACCGTAGCCTGGCTGGGAAGATTTCGGCAGGGACAACAAAAGTTGTGGCGTTAGGGCCAAAATTTGCGAAGAAAAATGTTAATGAGTACATGACCACAAAACCGAGACGATTTTCATGTAATGTCCAATGGTGGTACGGGATTGCAAGAGCGAACATGAATACGGTCATGAAAAAGAATCCCATGAGCTGGATTGCGAAACGGCCTATGATATCGATGAAAGCGACAGTGAACCAGTAACCAGGCACAGTACTGCATAGAGCGATTAGGGTTTGAGCTTTTGCAACTTTGTAAACCTCGCCCGCAGCACTCATTTTGGCTGCTGCAGGGATCCATCCTACAGCTGTGAAAACATCTTTCTGGAAAAGGTTTTGTGAGTAGAAAGCGACATCTAGCAAAAACCAAGTGGATNGGGTGGAGGAGGAATTCTTTTCTGTATTTTTATATTTTTATGAAAGCAGTAAATCTCTGGTTTTGGAGGATAGGGGCCGGAATTATTTGAGTCAACTAACCCCAAGTTATCTATTCTAATCACTTCATATTTTTGTATTTTGGTTTTGGGGACAAACAATGGTGGAGTAATAGTGTTTACTTAGATTTCATTACTCCCTAACTATCTTTTATTTTACCATGTAATTAGTATTTGAGTTTGCGTGATGACGGCGTGTATTCCTACAATGTCGTAGGGAGTGCGTTCAAATTCCCTAACTCTATAAGTTCCTACCTCACTCTATTGACGATATCGTCAAGCATAACCTATCATAGAGCACCGATAGCAACCTAATCATGAAATACTACCTTAAAATCGATAACGCACACACGATTCACGTTTTAATAGACGTTCCAAGCTTGTTACCGTATAGGGATTAGCCAGTTTCTCTAGTCTAACGTAGATGAAACATTCACCAAAACAATCAAACAAATACACATTTACATGATAATCAATAGTTAGGTTTCATTTAATTCTAAAGCAAACACAAGGTAAATTAAGCCTAGCATGTGAAAGAAAGACAAGCCACTAAGCATAAATCCACACAACACATAGACATATTGTATGAAAGACTTATCTTGATAAACATTGCAAGTTAGAGGGGTTAGAACCCCTCTAAGTCTCAATACACGTACTACGGGTTTAACCCTAGAGTTCTCCCACTCCCAAAATTCGACTAAAGAGTTCCACAAGGTATATAAATAAAGAAAAATCGTTCTATATATATAGAAAATGCGGGCTGACAGCGTCAGCCCAATGGGTGACGTCGTCAGCTCGGCGATTAGGGTTTCCTGACGGCCTCAGTTGATGTGGTCATAATTGCTGGCTCCAGATCTGACGGCCTAGGTTGACGGCGTCACCAAATTGCACTACGAACTCTCTGGCCCGTCACGAGTATTTTTTCCACTTCTGGACTTCACTTGTTCTTGACGGCGTCACCTTGTAGAGTGTGACGGCGTCACCTTCTGTGATCTTTAAGGTCTTTTGAGTTTTTGTTGTTTTCCGCACTTTTTCACTCCGAAAATGCCCGAAAATGCTTCTTTTGTGATTTTCCCTTCAAAAGTACCTAAAATGAGAAAAGAAACGACTTTGGGTGAAATCCAAACCAAAAACAGACGAATTAGGACTCAAACCGACCCCTAAAAACGTAACATTTTTCGTCTCATCAGTCATCTGTGTGGACCTTGACAACATTAATGAGCCTATGCTCATAACAATCATGAATAAAATGATGCCTAATCTGAATATGCTTGGTCTTGGAGTGATAAACAGGATTCTTAACAATGCTAATTGTACTCTCATTATCAATGTTGATAGGAGTATTCTTGAAATTGAATCCATAATCCAAGAGTTGATTCTGCATCCATAGTACTTGTCCACAACAGCTTGCAGCAGCAACATACTATGCTTCAGTGGATGAGGTTGTTGCAATAGTTTGTTTCTTACATTACCATGAAACTAGTCTTCTCCCAAGATATTGGCATCCTCCAGTTGTTGATCTTCTATCATAATTATCTCCTGCATAGTCACTGTCTGAAAAAGCTTCCAAGTGAAAAGGTGAATCCTTAGGATACCACAATCCTAACTTAGGTTGGTGCTTGAGATAACTAAAAATCCTCTTGACTGCATTCATATGAGAGACCTTGGGTGTGACCTGATATCTTGCACATAAGCATACAGCAAACATGATGTCAGGTCTAGATGCAGTTAAGTACATAAGACAACCAATCATTGATCTGTAAAGCTTAACATCCACAGCTGCTCCATCTTCATCTTTTCCTAATGAGTTTGAAGCTTTAATGGGTGTGGTGACTGGCTTCATAGTACCTAAGTTAAACTTTTTAAGAATATCAGTGACATACTTATCTTGACTGATGAAAATTCCAGTACTTGATTGTTTAACTTGAAGCCCCAAAAAGAAAGTTAATTCACCCATGGAACTCATTTGAAACTCATTTTGCATAAGCAGGTCAAATTCTTTCACCATAGACTGTTTTGTAGCTCCAAAAATAATATCATCCGTGAGCTGGTTCTTGAATTCAGTCCCATTATCACATCTAATACCTCTGACTTTGAGTCTTAATTGATTTTCAAGGGCTATAATAAGATCATGAATAGCATCAAAGGTTTCATCTTTAAATCCCAAGAAAAAGACCCAACTAAATCTGCTACAGTCATCTGTTACAACTAAGCAGTACTTCTTCTTATTCAAGCTTGCAACAGAAACATGTCCAAACAATCCATATGCAACAATTCCAAGGGTTCTCTAATAATTCTTTCCTCAAGCTTTTTGCATGACGCTTTATGTTGTTTACCCTTCTTGCAGGCCAAACATGAGTGATCAGACTTGAAGGTTTTAGAAGGTAAACCTCTGACTAAATCACCTTTGACCAGCTTGTTGATATTCTTGTAATTCACATGACCCAATCTTCTATGCCATAGATGTGCTTCTTCAAGTGTAGCTTTTGCTACTAAACATGTTGCCCTTCCAGTAGAATTAAGACTCTTCAAATCTAAACTATACACATCATTGGTTCTTGGTATTTTCAGTGCTACCAATTGATTATCCACAAACTTGAACTCAGGAGAGAGAATAAGACATTCTGTGTCAGTAAATAACACATGATACTTTTTGTCACAGATTTGAGAAATTGATAAGTGATGTGTGTTATTTTACACATACTTTGGACCTTAGTTTAAGTGTAGAAAAGACCAAAAACTAACGTGAAACGCCAAAGATATCTTGTTTTTGTGTTTGTGATCGTGCAGGGACGGATATTGCATAAATAGCACAAAAGTCAACCAAAAAGCCTAAAACGAGCACGAGATGTGGAAAAGTTTTTTTCAAGGCGAACTTTAACCCCCAAAAAATATTTAGTCCTTGGCCTTTTTATAAGCAATTCACAACATCGGCCTGGCGACCACCGGCGCAAGATGTAATAGTCTAATTATGACCTTGGGAATTTTCCTCCCTGCC
>LBNU01030123.1:52979-69509 GCA_014162995.1 Artemisia annua | reverse complement strand
GGGGGAACCCCTCTTAAAACTTGTATTTTATATTGGGAATAGAAAAGCACATTTTTTGCTTGAGGACAAGCAAATCTTCAAAGTGGTAAAGAGTAATTTGATGAAGACGAAAAATGTAACTTTTAGGGTCAGTTTTGAGTCCTAATTCCGTATATGTATTTGATCGGATTTTCACCCAAAGTTGTTTCTTTTCTCATTTTAGTACTTTGAGGAGAATAATCACAAAAGAACATTTTCGGCGTGTTCGGAGGAAAAAGTGCGGAAACAACAAAATCTCAAAAGACCCATAAGTGCACAGAAGGGACCGCGTCACGAAACTCAACGTGAACGTCAAGGAACAAATGAAAGTGAAGAGAATTGGAAGTTACTTCATGACGGCCAGAGAGTTTTGGCTAGTTTTGGTGACTGCGTCAGGGAAGGCGTCAGATCTGGAACAAGGCGGCGTGATCGACTTCAAGAAGGCCCATCACAAAACCCCCTAACGTCGGCGGACGGTGTCACACCTGGGCTGACGCCGTCAGCCGTATTTTCTATATATAATGGACGAATTTTATTGTGTTTTAAAAAAGGGAGAACTTGGTGGAGAACTTAAGGGTTAAACCCTAGCTCGTGTATTACGAGACTTAGAGGGTTACTGTTTACCCTCTAATTGCATGTTTAATCTAAGATAAGTCTTCATGTGCAATCCATGACAATATGTCTATGTGTGTATGATCTATGTTTGTGGCTTTCTTTCCTCAACATGCTAGGCTAAATAATTGTGTTGCTTAGATCTAATGAAACGCTAACTATTGATTATCAGTGATTGTATGTCGTGATTGATGATTTGGAGAATGTTTGTCATCCTAAATTTAGACTTAAAGAAAACCTGGCTAATCCTCCTATACGGTAACAAGCTTGAACGTCTTTAGAAACGGAATCGTATGTGCGTCTACGATTTTAAGGTAGTATGTTCATGCGTTAGGTTGCTATCCGGGAGCTTATGAATAGGATACTTGACTATCGTCAATAGAGTGATGGAGGAGCTTATAGAAGTTAGTGGAATGAACGCACTCCCTACGACATGTTAGAATACACCCGTCATACACGGCAAAAACTCAACATACTAATTACATGGAAAAGATAGTTAGTGGAGAATGAAATCTAAGTAAATACTGACTTTCCCACCATTGTTTTCTCAAATTTAAATTAATTGCATAAGAAGATAACTTGGGTTAGTGGACTAGCAACTAATTCCGCCCACTCTTCAAAAACGAGATTTTACTGCGTTCTAAAAAACTAGAAAATACAAAAAGAATCATCCAATATCACCTGAAGACCTTAATTAGAGTAGTTTTACCTAACGAACACTATTCCCTGTGAGAGAACGATCAATCCCCCGGTACTTGCCACTACCCTATACTAAATCGGTTCCAGGTACACTGCCTGTTGGTGGGGATTGTAAGCCTCTTGAGATCCCTTGAGAGGTAAAATCAGAAGTGCGTAAGCAATCCCTACGGCATCAGTTTTCAACTCGATTTGAGTTGTGGGGTGATGAAGGAGGTTGATCCAAGTTGCTTTGTGCAATGTATAGGCCAAGAAGATCACTAAGCTCATGGGCTTCCTTGAGTTCTTCAATGAACTTCAAGTGTTCATAGGAAGGTGATGATGGTGGAGTGTGGTTGTTATTTGGGATGGATGTTTGGATATGCAACATAGGAGTAGCATGTGAGTTGGTAGGATGTTGTGGTAATTCTTTTGGTGATGGAGACATTTTTGATTATGGGTAATAATTGATGGATGATGATGAAGGTATTTTGTGGTTGTTGACATGTAATGTTGGTGGGAAAGAGAGTGATGTGTTAGGAATGTAATGTTGATTCTTGTTTGGAGGTTGAGATTTTTCAACAAAAGGATTGTTTTGAGGAAATGGATGAAATGTAGGTACGTAGTTGGGAGCATAGAAGGAATTGGTGTTGGATGTTTAACAACATCATTTGGTTTGATGGGCTTTTTATGGATGTTACGCTTTCTTCTCCAAACGGGTTTCTCGGTCATCTAAGCTAACCTTGAGGTTTTTGGTTTTGGTTTGATGGGAGAGGACATGATGAAATAAGTGGAGATTATGAGGAATGGGTGTGTTTATAGTGTAGGATTGGTGGGATTAAGGATGGATAAAATTTGTTGGATGGATTGGAATAAAATGTGTTTGTGAATTTTGTGAAGTGTAGGATGAAATGAGCCAAAAAGTAAAAAAGGAAACAACACCTTCGACCATCAGATGGCCGGTCCCCTTAATTAGGGGCCGGTCCCCTTAAATATTAAGGGGGCTGCCTTATGAATTAAGTGGGCCGCCCATCTGGTGGTTCTCAGATTACCAAAATGGGGTTTTGGCATAAAATGGTAGAGAGGGTTGTGTTTTTAGGTTTAGTTTCAAGCAAGTCCAACTCTTTGAGGCAATTATGCATGTAATAGATATTTATGCAAAACATGTCAATTAAAGAGATTAAGCAATCAAGTAATTTCATCTAGCATGCAAACATACTCATCAAGCAAGTAATATATACGGACAAAGAACCAATAAACTACACCATGTATATTCTAAACTACATGCAGGAGGTAGGATAAATGTACTATTTGATGGATCCTAATGTGTTTTTATGTGCAATAAATGGGAACTTAAGATAGCATGGATTTCTAGACTTGTTACAAACAAAGTCTTAATAGACAAACCATGGTCCTCTTGATTTGATTTAGTTCACTTATAAATGTCATTTACATAAATATAGATGACAAGTAAGAGATCACCATGCATGATTAAAGAAACGTTTTTAGCATTATTAAAAAATGCAAGAAAATTATTTTTCATGTGTTTCCTAGAAAATTAGTTTTCATATGTTTGGAAATAGGTTTGAACGTAGATTTGAATAAAATAGATTGGTTTTTACTTCAAAGTGTATTAATGAAAGGTAAAGAGAATTTTCCAATCTTTGGTTTTGATCAAAACAAAATTGTAGATATTGATAGTGAAAATATGTTATAGAAAAGTGAGATAGTTATTTGAAAAACTATTTTCCAAAATGTGAGGTTTTTGCATATTTTTAGAGATATTATGTTAGGAATACGTTTTTCTGATTGAAGATTCGGTCACCCCAAGTATTGTTAAGCATCATGTAGCTCGTAGTATTTAATGTATTAGTTATAAAGTAGTATAGTATTAGTTAGTATTCGTGGTGTCGGGTCGGGTCTTTTACCCTCTATCAACCCGCTCCACAGCCTAGTAGAGGCATTCATCCGCTTGTAAGTATAAATACCTTCTCCCACCAAGGGAGAAGGTTGGACCTTTCATTAGTAATACATATTTCTCTTGTTCTTTCTCTCTCTAAAAAGGCTCCCACTTCTTATCTTTCTCTCTCTAGTTTTCTTGTACCATTCGATCCATTAACCTCAAGAACCAACCATGTTATGTTTATGAGTATCCTACAGTTGGTATCAAGAGCCATGGTTTCATCTTAGGGCCTTGGATTCTCGGATTTAGTTTGGTTTTTGTGGTTTTTTGTTAGTTATAATAGTTTCTCTTAAAAAACACCTTGGTTTAATCTTTGTAGTGTAATATGATGTGTTATGGTTGTACTTTCGTGCTTAGTAGTGTTTTGGTTACATAGTTCTTGAGTTGGAATAGTCATATCTTTCATTGGTTTGGCGGTGTGAAGGATTTTGGGTGGTTTTCTTGTTAGTGATTAAGTCAACTGTTTTGGTGTTCTTGGTAGCGATTAAGTACGACTGAATTGCTATTAAGTGTTAGAGATTAAGTGGGTTTACTATATTTGGACAACCAGACAAATCGCTAGATAGCGACTGGTTTGGATTTATCTGAATAGCGATTAGTACTGTCTGTCTTCTTGTGGTTAGCAATTAACTAAACACCAGCGATTAGCTTTCTAGCTATTAGCTGTATTTAGCGATTTGATCTGTTCAGCAATTATCTCTCACCAGCGATTAAGTCCAGATTAGCGTTTAACTAAATTCAGCAATTAGCTTTTTAGTGATCGGCTGTATTTAGCGATTACCTCTTTCAGCGATTAGCTTTGGGTCAGCGATTACTTTGGGTCGGCAATTAACTCGGGGTCAGCGATTAACTTGGGCCTGCGATTATCTTTGGATAGCAATTTGTTTCCTCTTCAGCGATTAACTTTTTGGACTTGTGGTGGTTTTAGCGATTTGCTCAGTTTGAGATTACCTTGATTTGTTGGCTACTTGTGTTCCGGGAATCGTTGTAACTTAAGTCATTTCGATTAATTTGAGTGTGATTTGAAGTTGTGAGTTAATTCTTACGGCTTGACTTATCACAATCGAATATATTGTTACTTGACTTGTCTCGACTTGATTCTCAGCACAAATTATGACTTATTTAAGCTCTCATTCTAAGTCTATTTCGACTACTACGTCTTTCGGTTTTCTTTGGTGACTTTAGTAAAATCCCGGGAAAGAATAGATTTCTCGGTTTAAGTCTCGAGTTGTAAAATCCCGTTTAAGACTACACCATGACAACTACGGTTTCAATTGATGACATCCAAGCTGCTGGGTCCGATACTCGACCTCCTATGCTCGACAGAACAGTCTATGAGTCATGGTCCCAAAGAATACGTTTGTATTGTCAAGGCAAGGAAAATGGGGAGAACATTCTGAGATCGATTGACGAAGGACCATTTCAAATGGGTACTACCAGAGATGTTATTTCAACTAGTGAAGATGGAACAGTCACCTTTGGAATTAACAGACCTCGTACTTACAATGATCTTAACGAAGCTGAAAAGAAACGCTATGATGCTGATATCCGAGCTTCCAACATTGTGATACAAGGGTTACCCATGGACATCTACAAGCTCATTAACTTCAACACTGAGGCCAAAGCCATTTGGGACAATGTCAAAATGCTGCTTGTTGGTTCAGAACTTACTAAAGAAGATCGTGAGTCTCAGTTGTATGATGAATTCGAGCACTTCAAGATGAATCCCGGTGAAAACATCACTGACTACTATGTCAGATTCCACAAGCTTGTGAATGACATGAGAATGATCAGAATGACAATGCCCAACATCCAACTCAACTCAAAGTTTGTTAACAACATGTCACCAGAATGGGATCGGTTTGTCACAGCTGTGAAGCTAAACAAAGGACTCAGAAACACCAACTATGAACAACTCTATGCTTACCTGCAACAACATGAGAAGCATGCTATGTATGATCGTCAGCTGAGAGAAAAGTTCAATCCCTCAAATGACTCTCTCGCTCTCATCCCCGGTGTTCAGGGATTCAACCAATCCTCAATTGATTCAATCAGTCACCCTACTGCACAAGCAACACATAATCAGTCTGCCCTTGGCCAATCATCCATGCAATCATCAAATGTCAAGAATAATCAACAAGAGTCTGGGAACTCTCACATTGACAAAAGGATTGATAATCTCTCCAACCAAGTCTCACTGTTGGTTCAAATTTCAGGAGTGCACTTCCACAAACCAACAACCAACTAAGAACTTCATCTAACCCATGTAATCTTGCTGTCATGGAAGATGGGCGTGTTGTGGTTCAAGGAAGGCAAAATGTCCGGGGAAATGCTCAGAGTAGGATGGGGAATGCCAATCAAGGGCAGGGAAGACAACCTAAGTGCTACAACTGTTGTGGGTTAGGTCATATTGCAAGGAACTGCACTCAACCAAAACGTCCTCAGAATTCTGACTACTTCAAGGATAAGATGTTATTGATGCAAGTACAAGAGAATGGAGTTTTATTGGATGAGGAGCAACTGCTGTTTCTTGCGGGTGATGAAGGGAATTCATTTGATGCCGATGTGGATGATCAACCAGTTCAGGATCTAGCTCTCAACGACCCAAACATCTTCCAGGCAGAAGATTGTGATGCTTTTGATTCTGATGTTGATGATGAGCCCACTGCACCGACTATCTTCATGGCCAATCTATCATCTGTTGTCACATCACCGCAACAATCTGGTCCCCTTAATTCATACATCATATCTGAGGTACTAAAATTATATGACACATACGAGACATGTGATGTACCTAAGATTCTCAATGAAGTACATCAAACTAATGTTGTCATGCCAGATGATGTTAATTTGGAAAACAGTAATGTTTCCTCAAGTCAACAACATGTGGATCACAACAAAGAATCTGATGTACCTAATCGAGCATCTTCTGTTGTATGTGATAATAATGTGATGCATGAACAAAGAATTCATAACAAAGTACAACAAACGAACGTTGTGGAATTAAATATTGATGATATGGGAAATAACAATGTTATCCTACAATATGTAAGACACGACGTCGAGTCTATTGTACCAAGTGATGAATCCTCTGTTGATAATAATGTGTATGAATTGGATGATTACACTGCTGTTGTACCTGATGATACCTTGACCACTAGGATTAATATTCTTAAAGATTAGGTGAATATGTATCAACAACGTGCAAGATTTGAGTTAACCGAATGTGAGCAGAAAATGAATTGGCAAATGTGTACATACATTACCGAAAGAAACTTAAAGGAAGAAGAGTTAAGACTGGAGATAAAATCATTACAAAATCAAGTTAATCAAACTGTTAAACAGAAACAGGAGATTCAGGATAGTGTAACCACACTAAAACTCGATTTTCAAAATAAAGAAACTAAACTCTTAAATGATTTTTCCAATCTGAAAGCTTTAAAAAACAAGCTAGAAAATAAGTTGTACACATAAGGCCAAACCATTCAAACTGCTCAAATGATGCATAAGCATATTAAGTTACGTGATGAACATAGCAAGAAGGATGTAGGAGTGCCCAAAATTAATTTCCTTAGGAGCGTTAGGGCCTCTCAACCTGCATTATATGATGCTAATGTGATGCTTACGCCTAATCATGCCCCCTGATGTGCCTAATACTGAGGAGATTAATGAGACAAAATCAGTCAATAGAGAAAGATTAGAGAATAAAATGAAGGATCCCAAGTGTATTAAAAAACGTGTCAACATCAAACCACATGATTACTATGAACAGAATCGATTGACCGTTTTTGTGCCCCAAACTAGGTTAACACCAGAACAGATTTTTTGGCCTCTAGATTTTGAGAAAATGAATGCCGAAAACCTTAAGGCCACAACTCCTCTTAAGGTTGCTACCCAAACGGTGTATCCTCCCAATACACTGATGCACCTAGTTCAGTTAGCTCTTCCCACACAATGTAAAACTCTTATTAGCATCTACATTCTTTATCAAATGTTTGCTGATTTTGACAAAACATGTAAAAAGAGAATTACACAAATGGGAATTACTGAGGATGAAGGGGGTTTTGAGCTAACGAAAGAATGTTACCTGACAGAAGTCATTCCGTTTTTTTAAACAAATCAAAGGACATTTTGAAGGCATGCAAATGTCTCTTGAATCTGAGATAAAAGAAATGAAAGACGTGTTTAAAAATCTGGAACTTGAGGGAAAACAAACTGCTATAGACCTTCAACATAGTGAAATTGCAAGGAAGAATACACTCATCATGAATGATACTTTGATTGCGAAATGCATTGCTCAA
Source organism: Artemisia annua (assembly GCA_014162995.1). Lineage (NCBI taxonomy): Eukaryota > Viridiplantae > Streptophyta > Magnoliopsida > Asterales > Asteraceae > Artemisia > Artemisia annua. The sequence goes on along the minus strand of LBNU01030123.1, from coordinate 61,940 downwards.
GATGTGTTTTCTACTGCCACTGATTCCTCATTAACTGCTTGCCAATTTCATGAAATGTCTGTTGCATTAAACGTTCTTCAGAATCGTGTTGTTGAGCTTGAGGGGGAGAATTTAAGATTGCAAGAAAAAATTCAAAACGATGATCATGATAACATGGTCAGGAATTTTTTGAAATTAGAATTTAATAAACTCAATATGCAATTAAAAATTCAAGCTCACACCAACACGATTCAAAAGTTGAGGGCTCAAATTGCCCAATTGAAGTCTAATAAGAGTGATGTGATTGAATCCCGGAAACCTCCGTCTTTAGATTCTCAAAATTTCCAACTTCAAAACATCATCAACCATCTCAAATATGAAAATGATTGTTTTCAAGCTGAAAACTCAAAAGTTAAACAACATTACAAAGAGTTACATGATTCGATTAAGATTACACGTGATAAAACCAATGAAAAAATAACATCTTTGTTAAAAGAAATTGAGAATCTAAAGATTCAGGTGAAAGGGAAAATGCCTGTCGCTGCATATGACAACATTATCTCCAAGGTCTGTAAATCTAAAAGATATGCATGCGATGCCGTAAATATTCCGCTTCCCCTTAGGAATAATGCGTTTGTCCATAGTGAGTACCTTAGGTATCTTAAGGATTGCCTTGACATGCTTTGTGAGACCATTGATGATATTAGAATGGTGAGACCTGCTGATGATACCATTCTTGACGTTTACTACCTCACCAATAGATAATATGAACTCTTAGATTATGCCATTGGTACATGTCCCAAAGCTGTTAGCATGCGTGATAAGCTTAATGAACCGTCCTCTAAGGATAAGAACAAGCATGTTGCCTTTAATGTGCCTTTGACATCATCTGAACTTAACACACCACTTACCCGAAATCAAATAGCAGCATAACGATCTAATGTTTCCGTCATTAATTCTACAGGAGTAAACATTGACACTAAAGCTAGCGGGTCAAAGCCTAGTTGCAATACAAGGAATGATAGGACTTCGCCTGCTAAGAGTGCTCAAGGGAAGAAAGTAGAAGACCACCTTAGGAACAATAAGACTGATCTGAATGATATGAATCGTGTTGATTCTAGTATTAGCTCTAGGCGTACTGTAATTAATTTGAATTCTGATGCTACTTGTAAGATCTGTAATGACTGTTTAATTTCTGGCAATCATGATGAGTGTGTTAAGACATTTTTGAATGCTTTTAAATTACTCCCGGTTAATAATGCTTAGAATCATAAACTGGAAAACCGTGTTTGGAAAGCAACAGGAAGGACGTTCTCTACTGTTGGTTATCATTGGAGACCCACCGGAAGTTCACTTTAGGAAGTCAATGCCCATTAACTAAACTGCCCAATTTTAGGGTTTCAAAGGTTAGGGTATGGAAGGCAACTGGTAGGACTTTTCCTCTAGTGACACAATGCGATAACCATAGGTCTAGTGCATCCACAAGTAAAGATATGTCTAATGATTCCACTGAACTATCCACTTCTGTATTAAATAAATATGCTTGTGCTAACCAATTGGATCCCACTTGTGTTTGGGGGTCCAGGTTTTTTAGTTATCCATATCAGTCTGGTTTCAAATGCAGGTCGTACAAATCGTCCTTTGGTATTTGGACTCAGGCTGCTCAAAACATATGACTGGGGATCGCTCACGGCTCAGAAATTTCGTGAAAAAGTTTATCGGGACTGTTAGATTCGGGAATGATCATTTTAGTGCTATAATGGGTTATGGTGATTATGTGTTTGGTGACAGCGTGATTTCTAGAGTATACTATGTAGAAGGGCTTGGGCACAATCTGTTCTCCGTTGGTCAATTTTGTGACTCCGATCTTGAAGTAGCCTTCAGAAAACATACTAGCTTTGTTAGAAATTTTGATGGTGTGGATCTTCTGAAAGGTAGTCGTGGCACAAACCTCTACACTATATCAATTGAAGACATGATGCGGTCATCACCTATTTACTTACTATCCAAGGCATCCAAGAACAAGTCAAGGCTGTGGCATCGTCGTTTGAATCACTTGAACTTCGGTACCATCAATGAGCTCACTCGTAAAGATCTTGTTCGAGGCATGCCTCGGCTGAAATATGAAAAGGATCATCTTTGTTCTACTTGTCAGCTAGGTAAAAGCAAGAAACAAACACACAAACCCAAATCAATCAACACCACTATGGAAGTTCTTCATACCCTTCACATGGATCTGTGTGGACCAATGAGAGTACAAACCATCTTTGGAAAGAGATATGTGTTAGTTATCATTGACGACTACTCTCGGTTTACATGGGTAAAGTTCCTCAGATCCAAGGATGAGACACCAGAGATCATCATTAAACTCATCAAGCAGCTGCAAGTCGGACTCAATAAAACTGTCAGATTCGTCCGCACAGACAATGGAACTGAGTTTGTTAACCAGCAACTTACTCAATTTTATGAAAACCTTGGAATTAGTCATCAAAGGAGTATACCTCGAACACCTCAGTTGAATGGAGTCGTTGAAAGACGAAACCGTACCCTTGTAGAGGCTGCTCGAACCATGCTGATATTCTCTAAAGCTCCTATATTTCTCTGGGGTGAGGAAATTGCGACTGCTTGCTACACCCAAAACTGATCTCTGATACATCCTCTTCACGGCATAACCCCCTATGAGCTAGTGCACGACAGAAAACCTGATCTATCATTTCTTCGAGTGTTTGGTGCATTATGCTACCCAACTAACGATAGTGAAGACTTGGGAAAGCTGAAGGCAAAAGCTGATATCGGAATTTTTGTTGGTTACGCACCAAATAAGAAGGGTTATCAAATCTACAACAAAAGAACCTGACAAATCATGGAAACTATTCATGTCACGTTTGATGAGCTGTCTGAGCATACGGCTCCTTAACACTTCAGTTCTGGACCCGCACCTAATCTTTTGACTCCTGGACCAATCAGTTCAGGACTTGTACAGTCTTCCACTACTGCTGCTCCTTATGTGCCACCCATTAGTGAGGACTTGAAGAAGTTATTCGATCCAATGTATGATGAGTATTTTGAACCTCAACAGATAGTCAAGCCAGAACCGCAAGTCATTGGTCATGATGCTGCTGCTAATGACGCACCTCAACCTACAAATGGGCCTTCTGTCTCCATCTCCCTTAGTCAAAATGCTCCGTCATCCAATCATACTCAACCCACGCTCAACGATCAATCTTCTTCAGTTCCTCGAGGAGCTGCATCTGATAATTCTTTTGAAGTGAATCCCTTTGCTCAACCACCTGATGAACCATTTGTCAACATATTTGCTCCTGAACCATCCAATGTTGCAAACTCTTCGGAAGACTCAAACACGGCTACCTCAGTCCTCAATCCTCAACTTTATGAGCATATCAAAAAATGAACAAACGATCACCCATTTGACAACATCATTGGAAATCCATCTCGTCCTGTATCCATACGTAGACAACTTGCCACAGATGCCTTGTGGTGCTTCTTCAACTCCATACTGTCGAAAGCTGAGCCGAAGGACTTCAAAGAAGCTTTGACTAAAGCATTCTGGTTCACTGCAATGCAAGAAGAAATTCATGAATTTGACCGACTTGATGTATGGGAATTAGTGCCTCCTCCAGACTGTGCTATGATTATCGCTCTCAAGTGGATCTTTAAAGTGAAGCTTGATGAATATGGTGAAGTTCTGAAAAACAAGGCTCGGCTAGTGGTCAAAGGATACAGACAAGAAAAGGGTATAGACTTTGAAGAATCATTTGCACCCGTGGCTAGAATTGAGGCCATTAGGATTTTTCTTGCAAATACAGCTAGTCAGAATATGATTGTTTACCAAATGGATGTAAAGACTGCATTTCTTAATGGTCACTTAAAGGAAGTGGTATATGTGAGTCAACCTGAAGGGTTTGTGGACCCTGAACGCCCTAATCATGTCTATCGCTTGAAGAAGGCACTATATGGACTTAAACAGGCACCCAGAGCATGGTATGACACTCTATCCAAGTTCCTTTTAGCCAACAAATTCACAAAGGGTGTTGTTGATCCTACACTTTTCACCAGAAAGTCGGGCAAGCATCTACTCCATGTTCAGATCTATGTAGATGACATTATCTTTGCTTCTTCTGATCCTATGGAATGTGATCGTTTTTCACAAGAAATGAGTACCGAGTTTCAAATGTCCATGATGGGGCAAATGTCATTTTTCTTGGGGTTGCAAATCTCTCAAAATCCCAACGGCATCTTCATCAATCAATCCAAGTATACTGCTGAAATCTTGAAGAAATTTGGATTTGAATCAGGTGACTCAGTAGATACCCCGATGGTAGAGAGATCAAAACTGGATGAGGACGTTGTGGGGACTCCAGTTGATCAAAATAAGTACCGCAGCATGATTGGATCCTTAATGTACCTCACTGCCAGTAGGTCAGATCTTCTATTTACCGTTTGCATGTGTGCCTGTTATCAATCCAGACCTACCAAAAAGCACTTAGAAGCAGTCAAAAGAGTCTTCAGCTATCTTCAAGGGACTATTCACATGGGTCTCTGGTATCCTAAAGACACTGCTATGGCTCTCACTGCCTACTCTGATGCTGATCATGCTGGGTGTCAAGATACACGTCGAAGTACTTCAGGTGGTGTTGAATTTCTAGGAGATAAGCTTGTTAGCTGGTCATCAAAGAGAGAATTGATACGTCGATCTCCTCCACTGAGGCTGAATACATTGCCATGTCATCTTGTTGCACTCAAATCCTATGGATGAGATCGCAATTGTCTGACTATGGTTTTGATTACAACAAAATTTCGATGTACTGAGACAACAAAAGTGCAATTGCTCTTTGCTGCAACAACGTCCAGCACTCTAGATCAAAGCACATTGACATTCGACATCACTTCATCAGGGAACAAGTGGAAAACGGGATTTTGGAATTGTATTTTGTGAGGACAGAATTTCAGCTAGCTGACATCTTCACCGAGGCACTACCCAGAGAACGGTTTCAATTCATTCTCCCGCATCTTGGAATGAAGAGTATTACTCCTGAGTCACTCAAAAGTCTTCAGGAAGAAAGTGACGAGTGATGGATTCGCTTCACATATCCTTGTACATATTCTTAAAAAGAAAATGCAAAAATATAAAACCTAGAAAAACCATAAAAATCTTAAAAACACAAAAATACCAAAAATAGTTTCACCCTAGGCATGCCTTCTGCTTATCGATAACATTTAAGATTCTAGAAATGCCATTCAATAATGGCACGGAATATTAAATGAAGCTCGAGCAGAAGTTATATTAACTGGTTAAAATATGTCATATCGGCTTGCTATTACTTCAGATAGCAACCCGCTCTTATCTTTGAGGAAAACATGTCGCCAAAAAGACGGTTGTTCCTCTCACCGGTGAAGTTCACTCGGGCATGGATTACTTTATATCCATGTTTCTTCGAAATGTTATACGTTTCAGTGCATCATTTCTTGAAAAAGAAGAGAAGTCTTCTTTCATCCCAAAATCTCTCTCTTTATGATTCTTCAAGAGAGTTTTTGTGGTTTACAAGGTGGCTATTGGACTTAAATTTTCACAAATACCTTGCCGCTCAACTTAATGACTACAACTCTTTAAATAGAAAACGGGTCATTAATTGAGGGGGAGCGTATTTGCTCAAAATTTCTGCACCTTTATAAACTTTGTGCACCAGCAGCAGTGAAAAAGTGTCTCAAAATCAGTACATGTTAAAATCTGACCACATTTTCTCCTATATTTCTAAACTCATTTAAATCAATTCGGATCACAAAATCTCAAATGATTTGAAATTTTTTTGATCGGGGGAGACAATGTGATTTAAATATGAAATCTGATATAAAATGTGATGCTTTTGGACTAAAATGTACGCTCTCCCGTATGTGCAAAATTTTTGAGATTTTTAAATTTTAAATTGAATCGATGCACATATTGAGGGTGAGCAAAATACTTTGTGGAGAATAAAAAGATTTGGCATCTCGTTTGAGCGTGGCTCAGATTTGACTCATGAATTGACGAAACACAAACGTTTGAATTCGAAAGGATTTATCCATGTAGATAGTACCGTTTCGAGAAGCTCTTCTTAGATGTATACTTTGACGGGTCTAACTTCCTTTTTAAGGAATGTTAACAACTTCAAGTTGGTTATTAGGGCTAGTTATCACCTAAAAGCTGATAATGGATCCCTTTAACTAAGCAACGTAAACGTGTCCCTAGGGTATATGTCTATTAAGAGTGGATCAATTCAAAAGTGCAACTCACCCCAACATGTGCAAATTTCTATCAAAAACCTATGAGCACATGTTAAGGGGGAGCATTTGAAAATTATAAAAACTCTAAAAGTGTGTGCAAAATGTGTTTCTTAATTATAAACACTTTGAGAGAATTTTCAATGATTTAGTTGATGGCAACATAGGATAGTCATGAAGTTATAAGGTGGATAAGGTTAGGAAAACCGTCCTATGATCCGCCAGAACCGGAGGGATCTACCCAAGGACAATACCGAATAGATAGTATTAGAAAGTCCTTATGTATGATTATGAAAAAAGGAGATAAATGAGAAAGGAGAAAGAAGGGGTTGAAGAATTAAAAGGAAATGAAATGAGAAAGGGTTAAAAGTAATAGCCCTCCCATTATTCAACCTTAGGGAAGAAACCGGGTTCAATTCATATGCTACTGATTGTTGCTAAGGTAACATCGGTATTGAAGACAAGACGTCATGGACCCATTGACACACTGCACTAAACCTCCTAACCACTCAAGTACTCTCAAAAGAGCTTGTTTCATTCTCACGGGGAACCCTGCATAATCTATCGACCGCTCATTACGAGCTATGTTGATATTGAAACAGGAGACACCTCTCCAGTCTCTGACGACCAGATAATGCATTTATCGAGTCTAGAGCCACGAGATGCATCAAAAGATCTCATAGGAACACTTGATACTTCTACACTGGTTGTTCAACATTAAGGACACCAGCTGTAATATTTTGAGTCCTACGCAGATCTTAGCAATCTGCCAAGAACACTTATGAGGGAATATACATATGTATTTCCCAGTGATTGAGTGGAAACTCCTGCCAGGTTCAACATCAAACAGCCCTGACAGCAGGTCACTTCGGTAATCTCTCGTGGATTACGCTTAGTGTTCGCGGTGGTGTTCCAAAAGGTCTACAGTCGTGGGGTGATCTCCAGTGACTTACCTAATCGTTGGTGTACTTCGGTATGTTAGTGAAAGCCCTTTCAGGGCATCCGATTAGGAACGGCCTTGGTAAGGATCAGAGAAAGTCCTCACACTATGCTGTTGACGATCTCGAAGTCCAAACTTGTAAGTGCTGGTATGTTTATTATTAACCAAATTTTCATGCAGCTTAACATACCAATCCTATCACCATCACCACCATCACTCTAGTTTCCACATGCTCATACCAACATCTAAAAGGAGTATTCAGAACTACACAACCATGGAGATTAACTCAACAAAGTGGTTATGAGCATGTTGGAAAGGCGTACTCCCATCAGAGACAAAGAAGTTGGTGGTTGTTGTTGATTGCTGAAAGATGCCGAATCATCACATCATGGTCACACTTCAACATCAAATTAAAAGAAATCATGATCATGGAATGGGCTTCAACTATGCTTCCACAACTCTCATGCAGAAGATCATGATCCAAAAAAGTGTGAGCATGACAACACAAAGAAAGTCACAACATCACATGGAGACATTTCTACTCAAAGATGACTTGAAGGTACTAATTTGGATGATGAACTCGAAGCTATGTCAAAGATCATCCTACTCATCAAACAAGTCATATCGAGTCCGCTGCTCAAGCACAAAGTTCGTTACACTGAAGAATCAACAACTGCGAGCTACAAAGATATCGACAAAGATCTTAATGCTGGACTTCAAAACTTAATTTCTGGGGTGACCTCCCTTAGGGGGAGATTGTTAGGAATACATTTTTCTGATTGAATATTCGGTCACCCCAAGTATTGTTAAGCATCATGTAGCTCGTAGTATTTAATGTATTAGTTATAAAGTAGTATAGTATTAGTTAGTATTCATGGTATTGGGTCGGGTCTTTTACCCTCTGTCAGCCCGCTCCATAGCCTAGTGGAGGCATTCATCTGCTTGTAAGTATAAATACCTTCTCCTACCAAGGGAGAAGGTTGGACCTTTCATTAGTAATACATATTTCTCTTGTTCTTTCTCTCTCTAAAAAGGCTCCCACTTCTTATCTTTCTATCTCTAGTTTTCTTGTACCATTCGATCCATTAACCTCAAGAACCAAACATGTTATGTTTATGAGTATCCTACATATTAGATTTTTGACAACAAATATCATTAATCATAGATTTTAAAAGATGTTTATTAAAGATCTCATGCTCAAGAGGATTTGTTAAGCCTATGGTCACATGCTATCCTTTTCTACATAACCTATGAACATTAGTGAGTGATGACGTAATTCTACATGTTTGATGTGAGAGTGTTGAATGGGGTATATTGATGTATGTTATTTTACACATATTTTTGACCTTAGTTTAAGTGTGTTTAAGACCAAAAACTAACGCGAAATGCCAAAGATATCTTGTTTTTGTGTTTGTGATCGTGCAGGAAAGGATATTGCATAAATTGCATGAAAATCAACCTAAAAGCCTAAAACGAACACAAGATGTGGAAAAGTGTCACAAAGCCGAGTCAATGATGAAATCTACTCAAGGAAAGCCCAAGTCGACAAAGTTATTTCTTAAAAGCTCAAAAGATGGAAGAAACGCTTAAATCAAAGTTGAAAGATATTCATGATAAGAAGCTTTCCAAAATTGAGCTAGTGAACGTTTTTACATCTTTGAAGACCTTTTTGAGATTACGAGTCAACTTAAATCCTCAAGTTACCGAGTGTTACCGTTTTATATTTAAGAACGTTTAATAGTTGTAACAAAGTTTTAGCCCCG
>LBNU01030123.1:3126-43074 GCA_014162995.1 Artemisia annua | reverse complement strand
TTTCCGGCATTTTGTTTGGTCAACAATGCTGCTGGAAATATCCCTCATCCCAGCTTTTTAGTCTCCTAAACCATTTGGATATCAAGATTACCAAATTTTTCCGGAATCCAATTTCCTTTTTAGGTATTCCAATTGGCATTACTTGGACATTGATTGATGAAGATACTGTTGTGGGTTTGAGAAATCTGAACCCCAAGAAGAACGACATTGGCCCCCATCCATGGACATTTGATTCTGTACTCATTCTTGATGCAAACCTATCAATTCTAAGGGATTCGGTGAAATTGCGAAGAATGATGTCTCACAGACTGACGGTGACGATGAAAACTTAAAAAAAAAATGCTTCTTCTACTTGTGGAATTAAAGAGTGTTGATCTGTGTGATTGTTATGACTAGATGATGGAGCATTCTGACTAATAGAGATGGAGATGGAAGGCCCGTTTGTGGGTTCAGGTTCATCATTGGCAGCAGCATCAGGATCTATGACTTGTTGTTCAGGTTGGACTCTCTGTTGAGGCTCAAAATACTCATCATGCATTGAATCAAACAATTTCTTCAAGTCCTCACAGGTAGGTGGCACAGAAGGAGCATCTGTGGTGGAAGAATTTACAAGTCCTGAACTAATGGGTCTAGGAGTCCAAAGATTAGATGCGGGTCCTAAACTGGAGTATTCAGGAACCGTTTGCTCGGTCAGCTCATCAAACGTGACATGGATGGTTTCCATGATTTTTCGGGACCTTTTGCTGTAGATTCGATAGCCCTTCTTGTTTGGTGCATACCCAACCAAAAATTCCAATATCAGCTTTTGCCTTTAGTTTTCCCAAGTCTTCGCTATCATTATTTGGGTAACATAATGCACCAAAAACACGAAGGAAAGAGAGGTCGGGTTTTCTTTTATGCACTAGCTCATAAGGAGTTTTGCAGTGAAGAGGATGTATTAGTGATCTGTTCTGAGTGTAACAAGCCGTAGCAGTTGCCTCTCCCCAGAGAAACATAGGAGCTTTAGAGAAGATCAACATAGTACGTGTTGCCTCTACAAGTGTACGGTTTCGTCTTTCAACGACTCCATTCTGCCGAGGGGTTCGAGGAATACTCCTTTGATGACTAATTCCCAGATCTTCATAAAACTGAGTAAGTTGTTGATTGACAAACTCCGTTCCATTATCTGTGCGGACGAATCTGACAGTTTTATTGAGTCCAACTTGCAGCTGCTTGATTAGTTTGATGATGATCTCAGGTGTTTCATCCTTGGATCTGAGGAATTTGACCCATGTGAATCGAGAGTAGTCATCAACAATCACTAACACATATCTCTTTCCAAATATGGTTTGCACTCTCATGGGACCACAGAGGTCCATGTGAAGGGTATGAAGAACTTCCATGATGGTGTTGATGGTTTTGGGTTTTCGAGTATGCTTCTTGCTTTTACCAAGCTGGCAAGCGGAACAAAGATGATCCTTTTCATACTTCAGCCTGGGCATGCCACAAATAAGATCTTTACGAGTAAGTTCATTGATAGTTCCGAAGTTCAAATGGTTCAAGCGACGATGCCACAACCATGACTTGGTCTTGGAAGCCTTAGATAGTAGACAGATTGGAGATGATTGCATCATGTCTTTAATGGATATAGTGTAGAGGTTTGTGCCACGTCTGCCTTTCAAGAGATCCATACCATCCAATCTTCTAACATCACAAGAGTGTTTTCTGAAGGCAACTTCTAGATCTGAGTCACAAAATTGACCTACGGAGAATAGATTGTGCCCAAGACCTTCTACATAATATACCCGAGAGATAACGCTGTCACCAACCACATAATCTCCATAACCCATTATTGCACCAAAATGATCATTCCCGAATCTAACAGTCCCGATAAACTTTTTCACGAAATTTCTGAGCCGCGAGCGATCCCCCGTCATATGTTTTGAGCAGCCTGAGTCCAAATACCACAGGGCGATTTGTACGACCTGCATTTGAAATCAGACAGATATGGATAACGGACAAACTTGGATCCCCAACCAAAAGTGAGTTCCGATTGGTTAGCACAAACATCAGAATTGGAAGAATTAATAGTGGCCTTAGTCATAACATGACATGCTGGGGAACTAAACTTATGGTTAGCACATTGGGTTCCTATAGGAAAAGTTCTACCAGATTTATTCCAAATCCTAATGTTGGGAAGCTTAGGATTAGACTGTTTGGCAAAGGGGCGATGACTTCCTATTGACATGATTCTTCCAGTAGGTCTCCAATGATAGCCAACATTAGTAAACTTCCTTCCTGTTGCTTTCCAAACATGTTTTTCACAATTATAATAAACATTATGACAATCAGGGGATACTTTAGAAGCATACAAACAAGTCTTAACACACACATCATGATTACCAAAATTTAAATAGTTATTACAGATCTCACAACTGGTTTTAGAATTCGAATTAATTACAGTACGCCTAGTGCTAATACTAGAATCAACATGATTCTCAACGTTCAGATCAGTTTTATTGTTCCTAATGTGGTCTTCTACTTTCTTTCCTTGAGCACTTTTAGCTGGCGAAGTCCTATCATTCCTTGTATTGCAACTAAACTTTGACCCGCTAGCATTAGTGACAGCTTTTACTCCTGTAGAATTAATGATGGGAACATTAGAACGAGAAACTGCTGTTTGATTTTTGGTATCTGATGTGTTATGTTTTGGTGATGTTATGGGCACTTTAAAGGCAACATGCTTGTTCTTAACCTTAGAGGAGAAATCATTAGACTTGTCACGCATGCAAACAGTTTTAGGACATGTACCAATGGCATAATCTAAAAGCTCATATGATCTGTTAGTGAGATAATACACATCACGGATGCCAATGTCCGCAGGACTCACTATTCTAACCTCTTCAATAGTTTCGCAAAGGATATCTAGGCAATCCTTGAGATACCTCAGGTACTTAGTGTGAACAAACGCATTCTTCCTAAGGGGAAGAGGAATATTAATGGCATCAACATCAGTTCTTTTTGTTTTCCCTTTCACCTGAGTCTTTAGATTCTCATTTTCTTTGAGCAAAGAAGTCATCTTTTCATTGTTTTTATCACGCACGATCTTCATCGAATCATGTAACTCTTTGTAATGTTGTTTGATTTTAGAGTTTTCAGCTTGAAAACAATCATTTTCGTATTTCAAATCGTTAATGACATTTTGAAGTTGCAGATATTGAGAATCTAAGCACGGAGGTTTCTGGGAATCAATCGCATCACATTTATTAACAATCACATCACATTTATTCGTCTTAGAATGAGCAATTTGAAGCTTCAGTTTCCGAATCGTGTTAGTGTGAGCTTGAATTCTTTCATCCCTTTTGGCTAATTCAAAATATGCATCAAATTCAGGAGCATCCGAAGATGTCTTGGCATTTGAGTTTTTAATTCTTTCTTCTAGATGTTGGTATCTTACTTGCAAGTTAAGATTATCAACCTCTAGTTTTGAAAATTGCTTGACCATGTTATCATGATCATCTTTTTGAATTTTTTCACGCAGTTTTAAATTCTCCCCCTCAAGCTCAACAACACGATTCTGAAAAACCTTTAGTGTAACAGACATATCATGAAAATGGGAAGCAGATAAGGAAGAATCAGTAGCAGTATAAAACACATCTTGAGCAATGCACATAGCAATCAGATTATCATTCATGATGAGAGCATTTTTCCTTNTCATATGATCTGTTAGTGAGATAATACACATCACGAATGCCAATGTCCGCAGGGCTCACTATTCTAACCTCTTCAATAGTTTCGCAGAGGATATCTAGGCAATCCTTGAGATACCTCAGGTACTCACTGTGAACAAACGCATTATTCCTAAGGGGAAGAGGAATATTAATGGCATCAACATCAGTTCTTTTTGTTTTCCCTTTCACCTGAGTCTTTAGATTCTCATTTTCTTTGAGCAAAGAAGTTATCTTTTCATTGTTTTTATCACGCAGGATCTTCATCGAATCATGTAACTCTTTGTAATGTTGTTTGATTTTAGAGTTTTCAGCTTGAAAACAATCATTTTCGTATTTCAAATCGTTAATGACATTTTGAAGTTGCAGATATCGAGAATCTAAACAAGGAGGTTTCTGGGAATCAATCGCATCACACTTATTATCAATCACATCACATTTATACGTCTTAGAATGAGCAATTTGAAGCTTCAGTTTCCGAATTGTGTTAATGTGAGCTTGAATTCTTTCATCCCTTTTGGCTAATTCAAAATATGCATCAAATTCAAGAGCATCCGAAGATGTCTTGGCATTTGAGTTTCTAATTCTTTCTTCTAGATGTTGGTATCTTAATTGCAATTTAAGATTATCAACCTCTAGTTTTGAAAATTGCTTGACCATGTTATCATGATCATCTTTTTGAATTTTTTCGCGCAGTTTTAAATTCTCCCCCTCAAGCTCAACAACACGATTCTGGAAAACCTTTAATGTAACAGACATATCATGAAATTGGGAAGCAGATAAAGAAGAATCAGTAGCAGTATAAAACACATCTTGAGCAATGCACATAGCAATCAGATTATCATTCATGATGAGAGCATTCTTCCTCGCAATTTCACTATGTTGAAGATCCATTACAGTTTGTTTTCCTTCACGTTCCTGGTTTTTAAACACCTCTTTCATTTCATTGATCTCTTGTTTAAGGGACGTTTCCATGTATTCAAAATGGTTTCTGATTTGTTTAAAAAACGGAATGACTTCTGTGAGATAACATTCTTTTGTAACTTCAAAACCCCTTTCCCCCTCAGTAATTCCCGTTGGAGTAATCCTCTTTTTACACGTTTTGTCAAAATCCGCAAACATTTGATACAGTACATACATGCTAATAAGAGTTTTACATTGAGTGGGAAGTGCTATCTGAACTAGGTTCATGGGTGTATTGGGAGGATACACCGTGGGTTTAGCAAACTTAAGGGGAGTGGTATCCATAAGAAGTTCAGCTTTCATTTTTTCCACATCTAAAGCCCAAAAAATCTGTTCAGGGGTTAACCTAGTTTGGGGCACAAAGACAGTTAATCGGTTCTGCTCATAGTAGTTATGGGGCTTGATATTAACACGATTTGCTATGCACAAGGGATCCTTCATCTTATCCTCAAGTATTTTCCTATTTTCTGTTTCAATTTCAACAATCTCTTCTGAATTGATTGGCCCAGAAACAGTCAACAAAAGTCAACCAAGTAATTGGTCAACTAAAGTCAAGCTATTTAAGGGCTCAATGTACCAAGGAGAGTATAGAAATTTTCCCGGGTCGTTTATTCCCCAGTGAGGTGTGAATTGTATTTAAACGAATTCGTGATCGAGTGAATTTGGACAGGAAAGGATTGGAGTTGATTACACTAAGGAATAAAAGGGAATAGCTTAAATAAGCTATGACAACTAGAACGTGAAAGGAAATTAGCTAGAAACGTTTAAAAACCTAAAAACGCGAAGGTTAAATTAAAACTACGTCAATGTACAAAATAAAACGCGAGTTTAAAGAAATAAAAAGCCTACGGATATGAAAGTTGCTTTTTTACAAACCTAATGATAAAAGAAAATTATTGGAAAAAGAAAAATATTTTTTTACACTATTATATTAATTATTATTAATTAAAAACTATTTAAATACTAATTAAACTAATTTAAATTGTAATAAATAGTAAATGAAAAGTAAAAATTCTAAAACTTTTTCTAAAAATACTTAGTAGTATAAGAAAGCTAGGAAAATTATAAAAATGCCAAAAAGTTTACAAATAAGCTGAAAAATAAGCTGAATAAGTTCCAATAAGCAAAATGGAAAAGGTTAAGTATAAATAAAACTGTGGGAATCTAAAACACTAAATCACACACAGGGGAGATGGTGCCTGGGTTCGTGGTGATTTTGTCACTAATAACCAAGAGGTCCAGGGTTCAAGTCCCACTAGTGACCATTTTTGCAAAATATTTTTCTTTTTGTTTTTCTTGCTACACAAACCCTTAACAACAGAAAATGAACAACTTTAATGAAAACAATTCTAGTAAAACTGAAAAATAAGCACTGTGTAAGCTTAATGCTCACACAGTTGGATTTTTTACTTGAAAAGAGAAATTTGGAATGGAAAATAAAACTAATTACAAGCTGTAAACTGAGACCAAGGACTGAGATAAGCTACAAACAAGCTAATTACACTGGAATTAAGCTAAAAAGAAAGATATATAAGCACTTAAAGACAAAGTGAGCTTAAACAAGCTTATGAGCCACAACAGGCCTGAGGACCAAAGTGCAGGCCAACTAAAGCTTATACAATAGACTCTTTTGACCAATCTACCCCTGACACTAGAAGGCTAGTGCCACTAGCATCCAAAAAAAAACAAAATCTTGAAGAAAAGCTCAGTGACAAGCTTGATGGGAGCTTATGAACACCCCTGAGTCCACTGATGAGTCAGGGTGTGGACTTGGTGAGGCAGTAATGGAGGACCAAATCAGGCTCACAAATATGAAGAGAAATGAAATAAAGCCACAAATATGAAGAGGTGGTACAGTGAGGTTCTCAAAATGTTAAAAATCTCAGACTAAAGGTCACTAATCATCAATATTCAAGCCTAGGAAAAGTGACTTTTGGCCAAACTACTGGTGCAGGGCATACTTGTGCAAAACAGGCCAAAGTGAGGACCAAAATAAGCAGTAAAGAAAAATCACAAAATTATACAAAAATGGGCATTCAAAAGCTGAGCTTCCATATTTTAAGAATCCAGAAGCTCATAAACTACAACTGATTATTGAAAGCCTGAAAATTCTTGCCAGAAATAAAGAAAACTGAGAAACTTGCAATTTGACTTTTTGAGATTGTACAATCTTTTGACTTTTATGAACTTCTAACCTAATCTAATGACTGAAAATGTTAATAGAAGTTGAAATTAAACTACATTAAGCTATTTTGAACACAAATGAACTGATATTCACTGGACTAGATCCCTAAAAACCTATCAGTTAACAAGCTAATGAGATAAGAAACTAATTTTTGACTTTTATACAAAAGAGTTCTAAAATATTATGACTAAACTAATCTAAATACACCTATTGCAGACTACTAAAGCTAAATTAACAACCAAACAACAACAAGAACACCCAGTGTAAACCTGATCCAAACACCCCCTTATTAAACTGAAAATGAGAATTTTGCAGCATAAGACTGTTTTAAACCATTAAACTGAATCACAAGTTCATATTATGATGTTGTTAGACAAATTACACTCAGAGATTTCAAGCTAAACTACAATTGCCCATGAATCCATATTATATTAAATTAACAGTTTAACTAAGAAAAGTGAGCAAAATGAAATCTAATTAACACCTAAGCAATTTCAAACAACAATTCAACTAAGATACCCTAAATGAGTACAAAAGAACGAAATAAGCACTACAACAAGCACTGTAACAGTAAAATGCCAAGAGTTGAAAAATAAGCTTACAAATGATCCAAGCTAAGAATCTGGGAACCAAGAACCAATTTCACTTCCTAAAGCCTCCCTTGAGACTACTAAACCAAAGCCATCCAGATTTCACTTTTCTCCTTGCATCAATCTTCTTGTGAACTGATTTTTGAATTTATGGACTATTTATAAGCTATTTTTGAATATTTTTGAATTTTAACTAAAAACTGATTTTAATGATGAGGAAACTTATAAAAAGCTTATGAAACACTTACATGAGCTTAAATGATCACTAAATAACGACTTCCAACAAGATATAAGTAAATTGAGATTTTAAAGAGAAATTGCATAAACTGAATTTTGGACTATAAACTGAAATTGATAGTTAAAACAAGTTTAAATTACACTAGAAAAGCTCATTACAATCCTTCTGAACTAAAAGTTACTACTGGAAATAAGATTACATTAAAAACGACATCCTAAAGCTAAACTACAACTACATAAGCTAACTCCCTTTTCTCCTCTCTTTCTTCTTGACTTATAAGTCCCTTCTCAGGTCTTTCTCTTTCTTTCCCACACCTCTTTGGAGCCGTTGGATGGCTACTTTTAATCCTGGCCTTCAAATTGGTTTTTGGCGCCAAAAAGTCACCAAAGCAGTTATAGGTTTCTTGGAGGGATTTGAGGAACATTAAATGGAGTTTGGAGTGTAGTGTTTGTAGGGGGAACAAGTGATGGGGTGGCTGAGGTGGAGGTGAGGAAGATTGTACCTGGTTCACGTGGGGTTGGGAGGTAGGAGATGGTTTGACCTTGGGTTTGACTGGGGGTTTTATAAAAAACGGGGTAAAGGGTTGTTTTTATTATTTGGGGAGTTTGGGCCAGGGAGAGAAATTGGGCCAGGAGAAGGGTTAAGGGTGGAATGGGTTGGTTTGTTGGGTTTATGAAATAAGGTAAGGGTTGGTTTGGTTTTTAGTTGTAATAAGCCCAAGGACTAAAGTTGTCAAAGCTGCATTCTAGAGGGGCCTTGACTGCCAACTTTTCAAACTTTCTTTAAGGACTAAACCTGCCATATAATAATAACACAAGGACCAAAGTTGATAATTTTTGCATTTTTAAAACTTAAAGGACCTTTTATGTCATTTTGGATTCTTAGGGGGTAAAATTGTAATTTTCTGAAAAATTCACCCAAGTATTATTTTTGCTAAATTATTATTTTAAAAAGACTTGGGTTGACTTTTCTTACAAAATAAATGCTCAGGGACTAGTTTTGTCAAAATTAGATAGTTGGGGGACTGAAACTGCCAAAATTGCAAACTTTGTACGTTTTTCACACGTTTTTAAACGTTTTGCATCTAAAACACATAAAACACGATCCTGGAATATTTTCACTTATTTTGATGCATTATTGAGTGTTTTTGTATGTTTTGCAGTTTATATTAGACCAAAAATGATGAGTGTTTGAGCACTCATCATGTATCACGCACATCAAGGGATTCATGATTGGGTTTAAGCATCACATTATAGTCATATAAGGCAGGTTGAGAGGCAGTAACGCTCCTAAGATAATTAGTTTTAGGCACACCTGTATCCTTATCACTATGTTTATCATGAAGCTTAATGTGCTTATGCATCATTTGAGCAGTTTGAATGGTTTGCCTTGTGTGTACAATTTGTTTTCAAGCTTGTTCTTTAAGGCCTTTAATTGGGAAAAATCGTTTAGAAGTTTGGTTTCTCTGCTTTGAAAATCTAATCTTAGTGAATTGACCTTGTTTTGAATCTCCTGTTTTTGTTTAACAGTTTGATCGATTTGATTTTGCAAAGATTTTATTTCCCCTCTTAACTCTTTTTCCTTTAAATTCCTCTTGGTAATATACGTACACATTTGCCAATTCATTTTCTGTTCACGTTCAGTTAACTCAAATTTTGCACGTTGTTGATACATATTCACCTGATCTTTGAGAATATTAATCCTAGTGGTTAAGGTGTCATCAGGTATAACAGCAGTATATTCATTATATTCACAAGTATCAATATTAAGGGAAGAGTCATCACTTGGTAAAGCAGTCTCGGCACTTTGTTTCAAGTATTGCTCATATGGGACAACATTACTATTACCCATATCAGCAGAATTTGAATCAATAGTGTCGGTGTGTTTTACTTCGTTATGAGTCCTTTGATTGTGCATCACATCGTCAACATGTGTATCTTCAGATGCTCAACTAGATTCATCAGACTCTTTATTGTTATCCATATGTTGTTGTTTTGAGGAAACATTAGTGTTTTCCAACCAACATCATCTGGCGTGACAATACTAGTTTGATGAACCTCATCGAGTATCGTTGGAATGGCACTTGTTTCATATGTTTCATATAATTTTAGTACCTCAGAAATGATGGATGATTTGGAAGATCGTGATTGATTTGCCGATGTGACCGCAGATGTAAGCTTGGCCATAAAGATGGTTTGTGCGGTAGGTTCATCATCAACATCAGAATCAAATGCATCACAATCTTCAGCCTGGAAGATGTTCGGGTCATTTAGAGCAAGATCCTGGACTGGTTGATCATCCACATCAGCATCAAAGGAGTTTCCTTCATCACCAGCAAGAAAAAGCAGTTGTTCCTCATCCAATTTAACACCATTCTCTTGTGCTTGCATCAACAGCATCTTATCTTTGAAGTAGTCGGAGTTCTGAGGACGTTTTGGTTCAGTGCAGTTTCTTGCAATATGACCTAGCCCACCACAATTGTAGCACTTGATTTGCCTTCCTTGTCCTTGATTTCCATTTCTCATTTTGTTCTGAGCATTTCCTCGGACATTTTGTCTTCCTTGAACCACAACACGCCCATCTTCCACAACAGCAAGATTACGTGGATTAGATGAGGTTCTGAGTTGATTATTGGTTTGAGGAAGAGTGCTTCTGAAGTGTTGAACCAGTAGAGAGACTTGATTGGAGAGGTTATCAATTCTCTTGTCATGTAGGAATCTCCCGATTCTTGTGAGTTGGTTTTGACACTTGCTGATTGCATTGAGGCTTGACCAAGAGAAGACTGATTCTGTGTTGCTTGAGTAGTGATTGGAGGGTTGATTAAGTAAGCTGAGAATTGGTTGAAACCTTGAGCACTGGAGATTAGAGCAAGAGGATCATTTGAGGGATGAAACTTTTCTCTTAGATGACGATCATACATGGCATGTTTCTCATGTTGTTGTAGATAAGCATAGAGTTGCTCATAGTTGGTGTTTCTGAGACCTTTGTTTAGCTTCACAGCCGTGACAAATCGATCCCATTCTGGCGACATGTTATTGATGAACTTTGAGTTGAGTTGGATGTTGGGCATTGTCATTCTGATCATTCTCATGTCATTCACAAGCTTGTGGAATCTGACATAGTAATCATTGATGCTTTCTCCAGGGTTCATCTTAAAGTGCTCGAATTCATCGTACAATTGAGACTCACGATCTTCCTTTGTTAATTCTGAACCAGCTAGTAACATTTTGAAATTGTCCCAAACAGCTTTGGCCTCAGTGTTGAAGTTAATCAGTTTTTATATGTCCTTTGGTAGCCCTTGTACCACAATGTTTGAAGCACGAATGTCAGCATCATATCATTTCTTTTCAGCTTCATTCAGATCATTGTACGTACGAGGTCTGTCAATTCCAAGGGTGACTGTCCCATCATCACCAGTGGAGATAACATCTCTGGTAGTGCCTATTTGGAATGGCCCTTCATCAATTGATCTCAGAATGTTCTCCCCATTTTCTTTGCCTTGACAATACAAGCGAATTCTTTGTGACCAAGACTCATAGTCCGTTCTTTCTAGCATTGGAGGTCGAGTGTCAGATCCAGCAGATTGAATATCATCAATAGATGTTACAGTAGTCATGATGACAAGGTCTTAGACGGGATTTTACAACACACGTGACTTAAACCGAGAAATCGATTCTTTCCCGGGATTTTACTAAAGTCAACCAGGAAAACCGCTAAGATATGTAAACCGCTGGTACAGTAACCGCTGACAATTAACCGCTAACAGAGTAACCACTAGTAAAGTAACCACTGAAGAGTAAACCGCTGATGTAATGACTGCTGAAACTTAACCGCTAAGACTTAACCGCTGACACTTAACCGCCGTTGGAAATAACCGCGAACAAAGTAACCGCTGTGATAGCAAACCGCTGATAATAATAACCGCTGACAGAGTAACCGCTAGCAAAGTAACCACTGAAGAGTAACCGCTAATAACTTAACCGCTGATTAGTAAACCGCTGAAACAGTACAAAGTACAGCGTAATGTTCGCTCCACTACTTGTACTTAACCGCTACCACTAACCGCTAACTACCCAAACTAACCGCTGTGAAGAATACTTTAACGTGGACCAAACCGCTGGCAAGAAAAAGTTTCAAAACCCATTCGTACACTTCATAAACGTTAGATACAGTCCAACCAACTGATAAAATAGATGAATCTAACCTTTCTAATCCTAGAAGTACAAGAAAGATCAAAAGAAACACCACGAACGAGCACCAAAATGAGTAAAAACCACCCTAAACTAGTAGAAACCAAAACAAACCATACACCACAAGTTCTATGATCCCTAGGATGTAAACATGGCTCTTGATACCAATTGTAGGATACTAGATAAGCTCATAAACACGTTTATACTTGTGGTATGGTTCGATGCAAGTAAGAAAAAGAAGAAAGAAATGTAGAGAGAGAAAGTTAGAGAGAGAAATAGATGAATCCTTGAGAGAAAACCAAAAAAAAGAAAATAGAATTATGAGAGAAGGCTTACCCTCTCCAAGGATGGAGAGGGCTTATATGTACAAGAGTTTTGCCACTAGGGCGTGCCACTTGGGCTGCGGATCAGGTATACAGTGGGTAAAGACCCGTCCTTCTTCCGTGAACTAATCTAATTCTAAACTACGTATAACTAATTAATGTAACTACTACGAGCTAAACAATGCTTAATAATGTATGGGGTGACCGAATCTTTCTTATACAAAAAATCGTATTCCTAACATAAACAATTATAACTAAGTACTAAAGCAATAATAAGATAAGTAAATAAGTAAGAGATGGAAATATCGAACCGCGAGACAAGAGATTTATAGTGGTTCGGCTACAAGGACACCTTCCTTGCCCTACTCCACTCCCCGAGCACCTAACTCGAGAGTTCTCTTCACTATGTCAACAAGCTCCCTTATGGCGGAGAAAACCTTACACACCAATTATCACACCACAACTTCGTCACACTTTTTTCACAACTTCTACACAACTACTTCACAACTTCTTCACAACTACTTCACACCTAAGTACTACCTAATCACACCACTTCTTCTTCACACCTATACTACTTGCACACCACAATCAATTCACAACTTCTCTACCTACACACCTTACTAGCCTAACTCCTTATGCTTATTTCTATCTAACCAATATTCACAACTAATAAACAAATGTATAAATACTATACAAGTGATGATGCACAAACAACTTGGATGTGGAGGTCACAAGAAGTTGTAATACTTCTTGTCTTGAAGGATTGAAGTATTCTTCTCTTGCACTTGAAAGGTTGAAGCTTGGATCACTTGGAAACAAAAGCTTATGATTATATGATCAAAGGGTTTAAGAGAATGGTATAGAAGATTTAGATCAGAAAGTTTATAGTGGAAAATGAGAGAAAAATGCCAGATTTGAGCCAATATTTATAGGGGAAAAAATACTGTTTGGGAGCGTTGGCAGTCCCCTTAATTAAAGGGGCGGTCCCCTTAATTCTGGCTGGTCCCCTTAATTAATTAAGGGGGCCGCCTAATAAAAAAATATTTTTTCTTCAGAATTTTTGTCTTTTTGTGGTGAAGGTTTTTCTTGAAGAATATAGCCGTTTTTTGGGTAGAAATTTGAATTCAAAATATTTATTTTGAATAAAACATTTCTTATAAAAAATGTAAGGTTTGTAAAGATAAAAATTCCTTTGATCATAAAATGCATTAGACACTTTGTTTATTCATACCTTAAGTGATTTGGATGCTAGAGTGAATATTTACGACTAAATACTTGTTTACATCATAATTTGTAGTTCAATGAGTTTGCGTTTTGTGATTATCAAAACATAGAGATATCGATATATGTTAATAACATTTTTAGGCATTATTTATATCAACATATAAGTTGCTCGTTTACCTAAGGTCTACCTAATGCACTATCGGGCAGTGTACCCGGTCGTGTGAAGTATTGCTAGTTGGTAAAGCCGAGGTCATCCCAAGAGCTATGCGTGTGGAATTTATCTAAGCTAAGTGTCACGTTTAAAAGGGGTTTATGATTAAATATATTAATTAAGCAAAATAAAAGTAAATGACGAAAAGAAAGTAAATGAATGAAAGGGAAATCAGTGGGGAGAAGCATTATTAACCTAATTATTACTCTTATTATTATTATGACAATTTTTCTAATTAATGCATCCTATCGTTTCGTCTGGGGGTTATATTCATTAGACTTAGAGGGTTAAATCGCCTAACATATCCTACACCTTGTCCTATTCTAACATATTGTAAATGCAAGAGTTCATCGGTCGGCGTGAACCTACGAGATGCAAGAGTCTTTAAGTACATCTACTAACTTGGTCTAGTCTAACGGGATGCGGGTATTGGTCAAATCTTACATCCCCTCTAGCTTCTTTAAGCACATCAGATTGGTAGGTGGTCCTAGGGTTAATTTGTACATGTATGGTGATATTTCTATCACCAAGTCACATCCTTATTGGCTTGGGTCCTAGGGTTAATTTACCAAGCCTTTAAGGAACTACCAATCATCTACACTACCAAAACTAGAGTGTCCCAAGACTCGCCAAGAAAGTATACAAACAAGAAAGTATACAAACGAAACAATAATAAATGCGGAGAAAACTAAGTCACGGCAATAACAATTTCATAATAAGGCTAACACCAAGAGGTGTTTAGCCACTCATGTTCATAAATGCAGTAAAACAATTGTTTAACACAACAAATGTAAACATAGAACTAATACAAATCGAAAGAAATAATAAACTTTTGGTTATGATTTGAATTCTCCCTTGGAAATGACTTGTATGCTGATAGAACTTCGTTCCTCTTGCTACCTGAATTCCTCCCAACTTCTATGTGGTGAAAAGTGAATGAATAAACTCAGAATTAGGGCTGGTATTTATAGGCCCGACTTTGCTATGGCGTAGCTCTATGTTTGGCTACGCCGTAGCCTTTGTTAATTTCATCTACGCCGTAGCTTGATCAAGTGTTACGGCCGTAGTTTCATTAGTTGCTACTTCTACGGCGTAGTTGTATACGAAACTACGCCGTAACCTCTTCATTGGCCACGTTAGTTCTCTACTGCTTGATTTGGGGGTCTACGCCATAGGTTGAGAGATGCTACTCCGTAGAGCCCTTTGATAAGTTACTACGCCGTAGTTGAGTACTGAGCTACACTGTAGTCTTCGTAAGTGAATGCTACGGCGTAGGAAGATGGTGCCTCTACGCCGTAGTTAGTGCAGAATCCACATACTTCAAATATTTTCTCATTAAACCTTCCATTTCCGCGTTTCTTCATTCTTTTGCTCATCTTTGTCCTGAAAACAGAATATAAACGAATAAGAGTATATATCCTAACATATTAACACAAAAGATGAGTAATCTAAGGGAAATTAACACTAAAATCACGGAACTATTTGATGTTATCAAATATCCCCCACTTGAACTCTACTTGCCCTCAAGTAGACCTTATTAGAATAATTCATAAAAAGATATCTCCCAAGAAACTGGAAAATATGAATCTAACAATTTCCTATGCTAGAATATATCAAAGCCGAACACCTTACGAAATGGGAACAAACACTCATGCTCTCTCTACTAATCTAAGTGTTAATGATGCATGGTTTTGTAACCTTACAACAGGTTTTACCTCTCGAGGGATCTCAAGAGGCTTACAACCCCACCAGGCAGTGTACCTGACCAATGTAGTATAGGATAGTGGTAAGTACGGGGGATTGATCGTTCTCTCACAGGGAATAGTGTTCGTTAGGATAGAAAAGCTACTCTATTAGGTCTAAGGGTGGAAGGAAGATTCTTTTTGTATTTTTATATTTTTTTGAAAGCAATTAAAATCTCGGTTTTTGGAAGAAGGGCGGAATTAGTTGTTAATCAACTAACCCAAGTTTACTACTTATGCAAATTAAAATAAATAAATATCTAAACTATTGTGGTTGTGAAAACAATATGGAGAAAATTGTGTTTACTTAGATTTCATTACTCCCTAACTATCTTTTACCGGTTAATTGATATGTGTGTTACTTGTGTGGATGAAGGGTGTATTCCTAATAACTCATGGAGTGGCATACATATCTCTCCAATTCTATGAGCTCTTATCTCGCCCTATGCCATGCACGGCACAACCATAGGGGTTGTAAACAGTGGCTCATGCGTTAAATACTACCTTAATAGCCTAGTATGCCTTGGCTACATGTTTCCCAAGACGTTCAAGCACGTTACCATAAAGGAGGTTGGCCAGTTTTCTTGAGCCTAACATTGATGGAACAATCATCCCAACAAACAACAACACACACCAATCAACCAATAATTAATAGTTAGGTTTCATTAGATCTAAGCAAACACTAGAGAATTTAGCTACACATGTTAATTAAAAGACAAGCAAAAGAGATAATCAACCAACACATAGACATATTGATTGAATTAAAGTGAAGACTTATCTTTAATTAAGCATGAGGGTTCCAAGGGTTGGAAACCCTAGAAAGTACAGGAAATTCGTCTTTAGGGTTTGCCCTAAAAGTTCTCCACAAAGTTCCACACTAATGAATGAAAATTAGAAAACTATATATAGATTTTACATTCTGACGGCGTCAGGTTATAAGGGCTGACGCCGTCAGCTCGCCGCCATTAGGTTTCTCGGATGGCCTAGATCCACTTCTGACGCCGTCACCTTATAAACCCTTCTGGGCCGTCACTCTTTAACTTTACTCCTGACGGCCTACTTTTCCTAACACCTGACGGCGTCAGGTGTTACATCCCAATTTTTCTCTGGCCCGTCATTTGATAATTGATTTACACTCTTTTGTCAAGACTTTCTGACAGCGTCACCTTGTGACTTCTAACGCCATCAGGTTGTAAATCTTCATCTTTTGAGACTTTGTCGTTTTCTTCACTTTGATGCTCCAAAAACGTCCGAATATGCATGTTTTCCAGAATTCCTCTCAAAAGTACCTAAAATGACAAAAGGAACGATTTAGGGAAATATTTGATCACATTTATACGAATTAGGGCTTAAATGACCCCCTAAAAGCGTAACACTTTTCGTCTCATCAGTTAATTTTGGGGTGATCACTCAACGCACAGACATAGAATGTATTCTATCATAGGCTTAGCTGTTACACAAATCTCTACCACTAGAGCTAAGGTCGAAACAATTTTTAAAGGCAATATTGGGTGAATATGTATAAGGCTATGGGTGTAGTGTTGTTACTAACATACTATGGCAAAGGCGACAAAGACAATGGTACATGGCCGGAACGCCGGGCAAGACACCAATGACTGCTCAAGTCCCTTACCTAAGCATGATTCACAACTAAAGGGTAGGATAAGACATGGGATGCACAATAATGGTGTTAAAAGAAAAAGAAAGCAAATAGTCTTAGCCTATAACCAAGTTGCTACCACTTACCGTTCATCCAAAATCCAAGCTTCAAGACGCAAAAACTGGATCATATAAGTGTGTGTGCCATTAGCGGATTTCATGATGGGCACCACACTTAGTCTTCATGTTGGCGATTAAGAACCAACAACTTCATACTTCATATGTGACCGAAGTGGCCTCTTCGATACTAATTCTTTCAAAGCTCAAAATACGGTGCTATACAAGGTTGCACCATAGATAAACTATCTACATACTGAATTTCACATTTTTTTCAACAATACAAGAAAAAAATACATCCCCCCACTTGAGATGAATTATACATGTAATAATTGTGGGTTTCTAATGATCTTCAAAGATGGGTCTTCAACGTAGGTGTGATTCCTGAATCTCTTAACTTGAACCTCAAACTAGAGCAAGTGGCAACTTCCCAACCATAAACCAAGACTACACGGTAGGCTAAGGCGAATAGGTGTATCGAAACAATTATAATATGGGTAAGAAACGAAAGGATAGGCTCAAAAAGGGTGTATCTAGGGGTATCTTGCACTAAAGTTGAGTGCAACAAAAGGGTTTAACACGGGGGTCGAATAGTAATGTGACTAATCGATAAACGCACACATACAATCTATTTGGGTGATAATCCTAAAATATTGCGTTCCTAAAAAGTTTCTTTCAAATGTATCAAGAAAACTCAATACACTACTTCTCTATGGTTTCAAAATGATGTAAAGGCCAAGTTCTAAAGTTTACAAACTACCAGCACACTCATAATTAGGTGGATTTAGGTAAAACAGGGGAAACTGAATAGGCTAAACCTCACCATGATATTAAGGGTTAATGTGCTCAGCTAGGGTCTATTCTAGTTAGGTTCGGAAAAACATGTCAAAAGTTTTAAAAGTGGCATAATTTTTCAAAATAAACTAGAAAAATGGGGCAAAATAAAATTCAAGTTATAATTCTACTCCTGTCCCCCCACTTGAATTGTACAAAGTCCCTTTTGTACGTAAATAAACAATAAATAGAGAGGATATAAGTAGAATTGGAACGAGAACTTCCCTGAAATTGCTCTTGAAAATGATAAAAGTATCATGTTTGAAAAACGTGCCTTTACTTCGCCTAATGTAACACCCCTAAAATCGGGTCCAGCGGAAGCATACATGCATTGGGGTGCTACTATATTGATATCACAACACAAGATATAAAGAATGGTTTTTATTGATAAATAAAGATGTTGAATTTACACTATTTGAAGACAGTGCGGAAATTGGCCCATAAGATAATTGAAGTGGTCCCAATTAGTTATCAGAGTCTTCTAGGACCGTGCCCCTTGCCAAGCGCCTCTAGAAATATAAGCTATCGCAATAACCTGAGAATACATGCTAAAACGAGTCAGCTTACGCTGGTGAGTTCATAGAGTTTAGACACAAAATAATACGCAATGCCAAGAACTCCAAGACATAACGATAACTCTATAACACCACATAACCTAACAAACAAGAGAGAAATCCTATAGGTGCACACTATAGCTAATTGCCGCACTTGTAGTCAATTCCTATCGTACTTCTGCAGTAAAGTAGATAGTACTACACTGACAGCCACATATCCAATCTAACAATCATATCATAACATACCGACAACATAAACAATAATATAAATGCAACAAATCATAACGAAAACCAATATCATCACAACAATAAAGAAAATGACCAAAAGGTCCAAGAGATAATGAAGAGCATGTATTCTCCCCCAAAGAATTAGAAAATGATAAAAGTAGGGGCTATGAAGTCACCTAGGCCATAGCAAATGCAATAACACACGACGGACACGACTGACATCTAGCAGATCACAACAGCATCAAGAAGGTGGTACATCGGTAAGGAAACGGCGAAGTCTTCTATATATAAGCCTTATCTTAATACCCGATCCTCAGCGATAAACCAATCATCCATAAGCTAACTACTCCCAAATAATGCCTAGCCTTATATCTCCAAATCTCTCGTTATCCATTTATTAGTGTTTGTGTTTGGTATCATTGTGTGTGTGGTGAGGACATGACATAGACTTAAGTGAACTCACGCCAAAAACTAAACGAGTGAAGTCAACTAGAAACGGGACAAGACCCAAGAGTACTCACGCCAAGAGACGAATAACCGACGACATCGACAAGAAACGCGACAAAACTTACTACGAAACAACCGAGTCAAACTACATAATCCATCCAAAGCAATCGCACTTAAATGGCTACTAAGTCAACCTTATGGTCAAAGTCAACCTCGAGTAACCAAAAGTTTAACAAGGGAAATTGTACGAATTATTGGATACCTATCGCATTTGCTAATACGATAACTTCACCAATTCCTTCAATATACTTGTTAATCTAAAGTTGAATCATACTTAGTAAAGAGATGGTAAGTCGTAGAATGGGTCACCTATTAATATTCTCCCCCGACATGTTTGTTAAACCTTAATTAGATTTAGTAACCTAATTAGTCCGTTAATCGTGTCGGATTGTTATATTAATATTAGCCAATCAGTAACTCGACATTAATGAAATCTAAACCTCAATACCTCCTAAAGGGTAAGTCTCGTTAATGTGCCCTCAAAACGTTTAGTAACTCGTCCGTATTAGATTCAACACCGTTTCATTTACTAGTTCCGTAGGATATTAAATAACGTTCTTTTGTTATTTAATGTTTTCCTTTTAAACCTTAGAAATATTAATTAACGTTTTAACGTCGCTTAATATTTCTTAATAAGAAAACATTATATAACATATCTATCGTTATTTAATAATTATTAGTAACTTATAAAAGTGTCATTTAACGTTAAAGTATACTTTATATTTTCTCGAGTTACCTCACGTTTCAAGTTCACCTTTATCACGGGTCAAAATGTCAAAGTCTAATAATAATAACATGTCTATTTTGGCTCGTCGGGTGCCACACGAGACTAGAAAGTCTTGGTAACACCCGACTTAGCACAAACATCACAAGTATATCAATAATGGTCACAATATATATATCGCCGCAATCACAACTTCAATAACTAGCGGCCGACTACGGCTCGTTACTACCCTAATCTCCGTCATTCTAACTCCTTATCACCACAAACATATCGTCACACCAACTAATCAATAAACCACAACAAAAAACTTGCCAAGGCCCTAACGACCTCGACTCTAATTCTCGGCCAACGCATCAACAACAACAACTAGGACACAACAACGAGAACAACGCAAAAACTAAACCAACGACAAGAACAACCTGATCGACAACAATAACAACAATCACTTGCCGAGACCCTAGTGGTCTCGGCTCTATACCCCTCGGCCAAACAACCACAACGACAACAATACAACATCAACAATAACAACACCAATCCAAACCCAAAGACTCGACAACACATCCACAACACAACCAAAACCAATCTTAATCTATTCTAACCTAAACTCTTCTCCAAATCCGACCACCAAATACGATAACATAACCACAAACTTAGGCTGTGAGCCTAAAGCTCACGGCAACACCTCGTACATGCAAACAAATACAAACACACTGACATAAATGATACCAAACTCAATATATTTGCCCGTTTTAACTTTCGTTAATCGTTATTAAGATATATGAAACCCTCGAAACCAAAGGTTTTTGGGTCGGATAGTGTTACAACACCTCCAGAAACGGCGAGATAACTACCATGTTCTTCGAGTATCAAGAAATATGAGAAAAGGCTAAAGGTGGTGTCAGATTCGAGGCTAGAACTCGAATAAAGAAGGTGTTAGGGAGCGTTTGGTAGCGCGTGAAATAGCTCAAAAGATAGAGGATGAGAAGGGGTGAAAGATGGTAGTGGCGGTGTAAACCCACGCGAGGTGGTGGTGGTGGTTTTGGCCGGAATATGGCCGGATTTATGTGAGGTGGGACGCGGCTAGAGAGAGAGGAAGAAGAAGGTGAACCCTAGAATGTTATAAATGTTGTTTATATAGGGGTACCTTGGACTAAGCACAAACCCTAGCGCGCCCACGAGGACTAATGTTGCCATATTTCTTATATTTTTAGCGATATGCGAACGGAACAAGTAAACCGCGACATAACTATTTCCTGAGTATCCGAAATAATTTCCATTAATCTTAGAATCATTTTTCCATAAACTTTGGTTATAAATACTCATATCTTTATTTTTCGGTGTCTGAATTAATTATTATTCGTGTTTTATACGTTATATGGTCAAACCTCATGCATAATATCATAGACCTCGATAAACGTTCCCGAAATGTAAATCAAGATTACAATAGGCTAATGATATAGGAATTCGGATTTCCGAGTTGTCACAGACTCACCTCCTTAACAGAATCGCGTCCTCGCGATTCAATTAAAGTTACCCGTTAAGGTCTGAAAGAAATGAGCATATACGTACAAGGATTCGTCTTTACGTCCCCTACGTGAATTTAGGATCTTTTCACGAGTTTCGACGAACTTCGTCGATAGGGATGCGAATTTATGAAAGTCATCTGATTCCAAGGTTCAAGATTCCCATAGGTCAACAAGGTTTGAACATTATAAGATCTGAACTTCTCCAAGAGGAATAACAACTGCCTCATTGGCAAGTCATTTCCTCGAATTTCGTATAGGAATGCAACTGAGTTCCGACGGTAGCTCAAATCTGTGAGCTACCAGTCTGACTCTGGCAAGGATCTAAAAAGGACTGATACAGTGAGAATTCATGATTTCGATAAGTCAACAGAGCTTGAACGTTCCAAGATCGGGATTTCTCCCAGAGGAATGAAGACTGCCTCCCTTGGCAAGTCATTTCATCAGACTACGCATATGAAATGTCGGGAATACGGTTGAGCTCTGACGGTAGCTCAAATCTGTGAGCTACCGGTCTGACTCTAACCAAGACTTGAAAGGATCAACAGGGCAATGATTAAGATTTCCAAGTTTACTCAACACTTCACACATTCTCATGGTGAATTTCTAAGCTTAATCTAGGCTCTATCAGGGTTTTCAAGAGGTTTACATTATCAGGGTTTTTAACGATTTCGCGAGCAGCTTGCATCTCCATTTCACCTTCGTACGATCTCCGGGATAGTTTCATGAACAGATTCAGGGTCATTAAGTTGGGTATCTCCATTTCTAACCAACGAATCGACGATCGGCACCTATGACCATAGAGGGTCTCTTACGGTGCCGTCAAGGTATTGAAGTGGTAGGTATAGTTATAGGAGAATTTGGCCAACGAGAGGTGTCTATCCTAGCCATTGCCAAACTCGGTGGGTACGCGACAGGTCTACTATTGCTCGAATAGTTTCTTCCCTCCAGCCATCAGACTGGAGATTACCGGGTACTCAAATCCAGATCTGTTCTTATGGCTTCTTGGAAGTGATTGGCGAAGATGTGGGTGTAAGATAACAAGGTGAGAGTTCGAAATGATGGTTATGATCTGAAAGAATAGGAGTCAGCACTCCAGGACGCGCAACAATCTCCTTCACGTATGAACGAGCGAAGTCGCCCACACTTTCTGTTTCGCTGGTTAGCGGGAGGTGAACAGGTTGGATAGGATTATCAACAACTACTCAGATAGAGGTGTGGGATCTACTTCCAAGGTTGCGCTTACGACATAACTTACTAACAGAAAAAGGATAGCAAGGATAATGGTTATTTCTCGAAAGTCGAGAGAAAATTTAGGTGGTTTTCCCACGAAACGCATTTCAGGTTACTGGTCAAGATCTTAAGATTTCCGTCGAGCACGGAATCTCTACCGAACGGAAAGTTTAGAAAATTCAGAGAACGACTCTGTGAGAGGACGTTGATTGCTACTAGCAATTCGTCAGATGACTCAGTACAATACTTAGGTTAGAGGCGGGAAGTACAACCACGATTGAACATCGTCGTTAAAACATCATTGCTTGAATAGCATCGACCGGGAAAACGAACATCATCAATTAGGAAAACGAACACCATCGATTTAGAAAACGGACATCATCGATTAGGAAATCGAACATCATCGATTAGGAAAAGGAGCATCATCGATTGAGAACATGAACATCATCGATTAAGAAAATGAACGTCATCGATTAAGAAATCGAACATCATTGATTAGGAAAACGAATAGCATCGATTAGGAAAACGAACATCATCGATTAGGAAATCAAACATCATCGATTAGGAAAACGAACATCATCGATTCGGAAAACGAACATCATCGATTAAGAAAATGAACGTCATTGATTAAGAAATCGAACATCATTGATTAGGAAAACGAATAGCATCGATTAGGAAAACGAACATCATCGATTAGGAAATCAAACATCATCGATTAGGAAAATGAACATCATCGATTCGGAAATCGAACATCGTTGATTAAGTACCGGACTTAGGGTAGAGGTGGCTGTGACACGGCTATAAATGAAGCAGGGCTAAATGACAAATCCAATTCCGGAACAAGGTCCAAAATCTTAGGAAGTTAGTCATATCGAAACCCAAAAATAGCCTAAACCAGTTCCAATGATAGCTTAAACCAATCCAAGGATAGTCCTAACCCAAATCCAATCATAACTTAAACAAATCCAATAATAACCGAAACTAAGTCTGAATATTCCAATAAGATCGACGTGGCTTATGACGATAAGCAACTCCGAGGTAAGTGGTGCCAATCGGGTCTAGCCCGATTCTAGGCGAACTACGGTCGACGGCGACAAGCGTGAACTCCACATAAACGAGGACGTCTAGCGGATCCAGAAGCATTACGATTCTTGCGGTGTTGTGATGCCAGTGTGTCGTGTGTAAGTGCAGGCTTTGGTGATGTTCACTAATCGTGAACTGACACAAAACCCATCATTCCTAACATCAGACTCTAACCCGAAGATAATTCTGTTATAACAACTCCAAGTACTGCAAAATTCACCTCTGAGCCAGACATAGTTGATCAGGCCATGTCCAACTGTCCCTGGTTGACTATAGGTGATCAGTCTATACTCAACTGAGGTTTAATGAATTTTGAAATACCCAGCCTAGTTATGCTAGTAATATGTCCTTTATATCCTAAAATCATTCCCAAGACTACGACAAGTGTACAGAATCGAAATTCAGAAATGAGATTACCCTAGGGATAGCGTAACTCTGCGATAGGTACGGTTGTGCATAAGTATGTAGAAATACTTATCGTGAGTAGTGACCATTGGTGGATTTAAATCATCCACAAGATAGACACATATATCGGAAAATAGATCCTTAGACACTAACCAAATAAAACATAAACAGAATTACCAGAGAAGCGGCGGCTTGGCAGGAAGGCACGTGGCGGTCATATTATCAGGAAGGTGGTTATAGTTTGGGTTTTAGAATTTCCCAATTCTCTATAACCTTGGCTCTGATACCAATCTGTAACACCCCCAAAATCGGGTCCAGCGGAAGCATACATGCATTGGGGTGCTACTATATTGATATCACAACACAAGATATAAAGAATGGTTTTTATTGATAAATAAAGATGTTGAATTTACATTATTTGAAGATAGTGCGGAAATAGGCCCATAAGATAATTGAAGTGGTCCCAATTAGTTATCAGAGTCTTCTATGACCGTGCCCCTTGCCAAGCGCCTGCAGAAATATAAGCTATCGCAATAACCTGAGAATACATGCTAAAACGGGTCAGCTTACGCTGGTGAGTGCATAGAGTTTAGACACAAAATAATACGCAATGCCAAGAACTCCAAGACATAACGATAACTCTATAAAACCACATAACCTAACAAACAAGAGAGAAATCCTATAGGTGCACACAATAGCTAATTGCCGCACTTGTAGTCAATTCCTATCGTACTTCTGCAGTAAAGTAGATAGTACTACACTGACAGCCACATATCCAATCTAACAATCATATCATAACATACCGACAACATAAACAATAATATAAATGCAACAAATCATAACGAAAACAAATATCATTACAACAACAAAGAAAATGACCAAAAGGTCCAAGAAATAACGAAGAGCATGTATTCTCCCCCAACGAATTAGAAAACGATAAAAGTAGGGGCTACGAACTCACCCGGGCCATAGCAAATGCAATAACACACGACGGACACGACTGGCATCTAGAAGATCACAACAACATCAAGAAGGCGGTACATCGGTAAGGAAACGGCGAAGTCTTCTATATATAAGCCTTATCTTAATACCCGATCCTCAGGGATAAACCAATCTTCCATTAGCTAACTACTCCCAAATAATGCCCAATCTTATATCTCCAAATCTCCCGTTATCCATTTATTAGTGTTTGTGTTTGGTATCATTGTGTGTGTAGTGAGAACACGACATAGACTCAAGTGAACTCACGCCAAAAACTAAACGAGTGAAGTCAAAAAGAAACGGTACAAGACCCAAGAGTACTCATGCCAAGAGACGAATAACTGACAACATCTACAAGAAACGCGACAAAACTTACTACGAAACAACCGGGTCAAACTACAAAATCCATCCAAAGCAATCGCACTTAAATGTCTACTAAGTCAACCTTATGGTGAAAGTCAACCTCGAGCAACCAAAAGTTTAACAAGGGAAATTGTACGAATTATTAGATACCTATCGCATTTGCTAATACGATAAGTTCAACAATTCCTCCAATATACTTGTTAATCTAAAGTTAACTCATACTTAGTAAAGAGATGGTAAGTCGTAGGATGGGTCACCTATTAATATTCTCCCCCGACACGTTTGTTAAACCTTAATTAGATTTAGTAACCCAATTAGTCCTTTAATCGTGTCGGATGGTTATATTAATATGAACCAATCCGTAACTCGACATTAATGAAATCTAAACCTCAATACCTCCTAAAGGGTAAGTCTCATTAAATGTGCCCTCGAAACGTTTAGTAACTCGTCCGTATTAGATTCAACACCGTTTCATTTACTAGTTCCGTAGGATATTAAATAATGTTCATTTGTTATTTAATGTTTTCCTTTTTAACTTTAGAAATATTAATTAACGTTTTAATGTCGCTTAATATTTCTTAATAAGAAAACATTATATAACATATCTATCGTTATTTAATAATTATTGGTAACTTATAAAAGTGTCATTTAACGTTAAAGTATACCTTATATTTTCTCGAGTTACCTCACGTTTCAAGTTCACCTTTATCACGGGTCAAAATGTCAAAGTCTAATAATAATAACATGTCTAATTTGGCTCGTCGGGTGCCACACCAGACTAGAAAGTCTTGGTAACACCCGAATTAGCTCAAACATCACAAGTATATCAATAATGGTCACAATATATATATCGCCGCAATCACAACTTCAATAACTAGCGGCCGACTACGGCTCGTTACTACCCTAATCTCCGTCATTCTAACTCCTTATCACTACAACCATATCGTCACACCAACTAATCAATAAACCACAACCAAAAACTTGCCAAGGCCCTAGCGACCTCGACTCTAATTCTCGGCCAACGCATGAACAACAACAACTAGGACACCACAACGAGAACAACGCAAAAACTAAACCAACCACAAGAACAACCTAATCGACAAGAACAACCTAAACACGATAACATAACCACAAATTTAGGCCGTGAGCCTAAAGCTCACGGCAACACCTCGTACACGCAAACAAATACAAACACACTGACACAAATGATACCAAACTCAATGTATTTGCCTGTTTTTAACTTTCGTTTATCATTATTAAGATGAACCCTCGAACCCAAAGGTTTTTGGGTCGGATAATGTTACAACACCTCCAGAAACGGCGAGATAACTACCATGTTCTTCGAGTATCAAGATACATGAGAAAAGGTTGAAGGTGGTGTCGGATTCGAGGCTAGAACTCGAATAAAGAAGGTGTTAGGGAGCGTTTGGTAGCGCGTGAAATAGCTCAAAAGATAGAGGATGAGAAGGGGTGAAAGATGGTGGTGGTGGTGTAAACCAACGCGAGGTGGTGGTGGTGGTTTTGGCCGGAATATGGCCGGATTTATGTGAGGTGGGACGCGGCTAGAGAGAGAGGAAGAAGAAGGTGAAACCTAGAATGTTATAAATTTTTTTTATATGGGGGTACCTTGGACTAAGCACAAACCCTAGCGCGCCCACGAGGACTAATGTTGCCATATTTCTTATGTTTTTAGCGATATGCGAACGGAACAAGTAAATCGCGACATAACTATTTCCCGAGTATCCGAAATCAATTCCATTAATCTTAGAATCATTTTTCCATAAACTTTGGTTATAAATACTTATATCTTTATTTTTCGGTGTCCGAATCAATTATTATTCGTGTTTTATACGTTATATGGTCAAACCTCATGCATAATATCATAGACCTCGATAAACGTTCCCGAAATGTAAATCAAGATTACAATAGGCTAATGATATAGGAATTCAGATTTCTGAGTTGTCACACCTAATGAGCAAACTACAAATCCCTGAAATCACACAACTACCACAAGCATAAAACCTAAAAAAGAAAAATAAATGAAAAATAAAAATCCTAACTCACTTTCGTAGGAATCATGGTTGCATTTAGCGTATGCAACAAGCCATTTAAACCACTTGGTGTCCCAAGTGTACGAGTGAAGTCTCGTGAGGGTTTACAGGGAATACACCCACAAAGTTCATTGAAAAACTAAGGTAGTGTTTGTTTTTAAAAAAAAAAACTCTGACTGGGATCTTAATGACCTCAAGATCTGATTCGGGCAGAGGGATTAAGGGAAAAGAGGGTTTGTTTTTTCATTTTCGTCCAGAGACGGTAAGAGGCACATATCTCTTGCCGAATCAGACTTGGAAGGGTACTCTAGTTGCCTCTTAACAAAACAAAAAAACAAAGAAACGTATATCGATGTTTCCCACCGGCCACTTATACTTTCAAAATGAGTCCAAGGCAAAACCTTCACAAGAATGGAGATTTGTAGGTATCCACGACCACCCTACCGGTTACCTGACGTCACCGGCCACCTGTTTTCGTCGCCGGAAAACTGAAGACACTGTTTTTTTTTCACCTTTTGTTATGAACTATTCTTGTCAATTAATCTATGTTCTTCGTTGGTTGACTTTTAAGTTATGGTCGTGTGTGAATTTTATGAACCTGCATCACTTTTGGAGAGGGATAATGGTTGGTTTTGTGGTTGGGTAAACTTTTGTCTTGTTATTTGGTAAGTATAAGAAGCTTCTATTATTTAAGTTTGTATTTTGTGTGTGTAAGATAAGTTTTGTTCATGTTAAAAGAAGACAAACATGTGTTTATTTGTTATTTTGACAAGATATTAAATTTGTGTATCAACCAAACGTAATTTTTGTTTATTAATAATGTGAAGTTTGTATTAGAGGTTGAGAATTGTGTTAATAATATAGATCTTTCGCAAGAATAAAACTGTTTTATGTTAATATCATTCAGACGTTGTTACAAAAACAAACAACATAATTCGATTCAGATTCAGACATTTCCGCCTCAGATTCAGATTTAGATGTGCGAATCAGATTCAGATTCAGAGCCTCTTAATAAACAAACAGCACCTAATACATGTTAAAGTATGATTTGTTAAATAAAAAGTTTTAGGTACAGAGGAAAGCTACGGCTTAGCCAGAATGTTTTGCTACACCGTAGTTGATAAAATAATCCAGAATGACACCTAGAGATTGCTACGGCGTAGTAATGGCTGGAGCTACGCCGTAGTTATGTTATGGGGGAATTTCTTTGATTCGAAAGTCCAAAAATGAGTTTCCCCAACGCTAAGCTTCCTCTAGAACCTGCAAATAATTATGACAAAACATACCAAACCAACAAAATAAAAGGAAAGGAAAGGGATAATTCGGGTTCTCTCCCGAAAGAACACTTTTGTTTATTATCGAGTCTTTAAGTTAGACTCACTGCCACGTTTAATCATTTGGGGAGACCAGATTTTCCGCCCTTTCTTTGTTACAATCGGCAGATTTCCTACTCCAAACTTTCGAAGGGATGTAAGGTGCGGATCGAAGACAGCTATCTCTCAAAAAATTTGCTTTTGCCCATTCGCTTCGATACTTCATTTTATTTGCTAGGTTTAACTAAACTTCGCCAAATTTGACCTCCATCCAATCTTCAAATGAAATTCCCTTATAGTTGACTTCTTTTCTCATGTGTTCATTGAAACACGCCCATTCATACCTTTTAACTATGGGTTCTGTTAGCTTTCCCCCGTTACATTTTCTCCGAAGAGGGTCACAAGTAGGCCAAGCATGAGTAGTTCCTCCTTGTTTCATGATTGCAGGTCTACAAAAATGAACCGTCCATTCTACCTCTTCTCCCGAATTAATCCTATTAAAATAATTTTTTAACCATGGGCTTTTATCAAAATCGGGTTCTTCATAACATGTCCAAACGTTAGCTTCCTTTTGTAACTGTCTTATTCTAATATTCCCTCCACCATTGCAAGATTTGTTGAAGGGAGAACACGAAGGCAAAAATGCTTTCTTTCCTTCCTTTATGCTTTCTTTTGGTTCACAACAATGGTTTACACATGTGACTATTAGTGGTTTTTCGCCACACCATGGGTCAAATGAACTATCCTCTTCATCACTATCTTCTCTAGAGTATTCTTCACTTTCATGGCTTAAGTCTGGATTAATATCGTGTGTAATTTTTAAACATAAAGGTGTCATATAGTTAAAGATTTCACCTGGTTTCCCAAACGCGTCTGGTTGGATCCTCCTTAACAATGCTATTCTCCAAACTTGAATTGGCCATGTTCATTTGCCTTAGCATGTTCGTTTTTTCCATATTAAAGTGATCTTTTCGTTGTAAAGCTCAACTATCTCTTTCTCAAAGACATTAATACGGGCTCGAGATGTTGATTGGAATGGTCTTCCAAGGATGAGGTCTTCCCTTGGAGTATTTGCCATATCAATCACAACAAAGTCACCAGGAAACAGAAACATGTCAATCTTAACCAGAACTTTATAGATTGCTCCAATTGGAGTTGCCTTCGTCATATCTGCCATTTCGATTACTAAACTTGTTTTCCTGAGGCTCGTTAGTCTAAGTGAATAAATAAAGATAGAGGCATTACATTGATGTTGGATCCTAAATCTGCCAATCCCGATACGTTAGAGTTACCAATGGTGCAAGGGAGAATGAAGCCCCCCGTGCTATCCTCCTTAGTTGGAAGTTGGCAAGGTGTTATATTGTAGCTCTTTGGTTCCTCTTTCGAAAGAACTTTTTCACAAGATTGATTCTTGACCCCTTTTTGATGATCTCCTTCCTTGTCGATGAACATTGCCATGCATGCTCCAATTGTTTTCTTGCTTTCCTCGATCACGTTCTTTTCATGAATGTTATCGGCCAAACTTTCAATCATTGCTTCAAGATTTTTGAGAGATTCGTCATGGTTAACAAGGCTCTTGTTAGTGGCCTCTTGAATTTTTTTTAGCCACTCATCTTGCTCTCCTTGTTTCTTTCTCGAATCTTCAAGATACGTGTTGATCGTTTCTTCAAGGCTAGATCTTTTCTCCCCATAAGGTGGTCGATTGTATCCTGATGGTCTTGTTTGATAACTGTTACTATTGTAACTTTGGAATGGTCTTCCTTCCCCATATTTCACCTCTTCAATCTTTCCATCATCCTCTTTCGAAGGACAATATTTAGCCAAATGAGGTCCTTCACAAATCTCGCAACCAACTTGAATAGCGTGAACATTCTCCTTGAGCTTCTTCATGTCACGACCCAAGCTTTCAAGTTTGTTGGTGATGAGGATAATTCCATCCGAGTTTCAACTAGTGCTCCTACTACTTCCACCTTTGTGCCACTTTTGATTGTGGTCCGCCATATCTTCAATAGCCTTTAAGGCTTGAGCAGGATCATTCCAGGGATCGGCCCCTGGGAATCTAACATCTGACGGGTGGAAATATTGATCCCTTTGTAGAAAATGTTGACCACTTGTTGCTTGTTGAGATCATGAGTAGGGCACTTGTACAAAAGATCATTGCACCTATCACAAGCTTGGTACAATGTATTGTCTCCATTCTGCTTGAAGTTGTGAATGTCTTCAAGCTGTTTTGTCGTCCTTGAAGGAGGGCAGTACCTTTGAATGAAGTGTTTCTTCAGAAGAGTCCAAGTGTTAACAGTCCCAGCTTGTAATCTATCGATCCATCTCTTGGCTCCTCCGGTCAGTGTCATAGGGAATACTCTAAGCATTATCGCATCATGAGATACTCCCGGAATATTGAACAAACTAACAATGTAAAGAACATTGTCAATGTGTTCATGAGCATCTTCCGTCTTGCTTCCCGAAAATGGGTCTTTCCGCAATTCCTTTATGAACTGATTCTTGATTTTGAATTGCACATCTTCTCCAATAGCCAGCCTAACCAAACCAGGCCCTTGTTCTTCTCTTGTAAGAGCAAGATATTTTTCGAGAGTGAGGGCTTCAATGTCAACTTCTGCCATGGTACCTGAAACTTAAAAATGATCGTGACAAACTGAAAATAAAAATTAAAATTGCAAAACTTAAATAAAATCCAAATAGCTCCCCAGCAGCGGTGCCAAAAACTTGATACAGGTTTTACCAACCAGGTTTTAATATTTATAAGTTGCTTGTTTACCTAAGGTCTACCTAATGCACTATCGGGCAGTGTACCCGGTCGTGTGAGGTATAGCTAGCTGGTAAAGTCGAGGTCATCCCAAGAGCTATGCGTGTGGAATTTATCTAAGCTAAGTGTCACGTTTAAAAAGGGTTTATGATTAAATAGATTAATTAAGCTAAATAAAAGTAAATGACGAAAAGCAAGTAAATGAATGAAAGGGAAATCAGTGGGGAGAAGCAGTGTTAACCTAATTATTACTCTTGTTATTATCATGACAAGTTTTCTAATTAATGCATCCTATCGTGTCGTTTGGGGGTTATATTTATTAGACTCAGAGGGTTAAATAGCCTAACCTATCCTACACCTTGTCCTATTCTCACAAACGTATTGTAAATGCAAGAGTTCATCGGTCGGCGTGAACCTACGAGATACAAGTACCTCTACTAACTTGGACTAGTCTAACGGGATGCGGGTATTGGTCACATCTTACATCCCCTCTAGCTTCTTTAAGCACATCAGATTGGTAGGTGGTCCTAGGGTTAATTCGTACATGTATGGTGATATTTCTATCACCAAGTCACATCCTTATCGGCTTAGGTCCTAGGGTTAATTCACCAAGCCGTTATGGAACTACCAATCATCTACACTACCAAAACTAGAGTGTCCCAAGACTCGCCAAGAAAGTATACACACAAGAAAGTATATAAACAAAACGATAATAAATGCGGAGAAAACTAAGTCATGGCAATAACAATTTCATAATACGGCTAACACCAAGTGGTGTTTAGCCACTCATGTTCATAATTGCAGTAAAACAATTGTTTAACACAACAAATGTAAACATAGAACTAATACAAATCGAAAGAAAGAATAAACTTTTGGTTCTGGTGTGAATTCTCCCTTGGAAATGACTTGTATGCTGATAGAACATTGTTCCTCTTGCTACCTGATTTCCTCCCAACTTCTGTGTGGTGAAAAGTGAATGAATAAACTCGGAATTAGGGCTGGTAACTATAGGCCCGACTTTGCTATGGCGTAGCTCTATGTTTGGCTACATCGTAGCCTTTGTTAATTTCATCTACGCCGTAGCTTGATCAAGTGCTACGGCCGTAGTTTCATTAGCTGCTATTTCTACGGCGTAGTTGTATAGGAAACTACGCCGTAAGTTCTTCTTTGGCCACGTTAGTTCTCTACTGCTTGATTTGGGGGTCTACACCGTAGGTGGAGAGATGCTACTCCGTAGAGCCCTTTGATAAGTTACTACGCCGTAGTTGAGTGTTGAGCTACGCCGTAGTCTTCGTAAGTGAATGCTACGGCGTAGGTAGATGGTGCCTCTACGCGGTAGTTAGTACAGAATCTGCATACTTCAAATATTTTCTCATTAAACCTTCCATTTCCACTTTTCTTCTTTCCTTTGCTCATCTTTGTCCTGAAAACAGAATATAAACGAATAAGAGTATATATCTTAACATATTAACACAAAAGATGAGTAATCTAGGGGAAATTAACACTAAAATCACGGAACTATTTGATGTTATCACACATTCTCTCCCCTCATCAAAAATTTCAAACCTCTTGAGATTTATGATCCCAATTGATTTAAATAAGTTAGAGAATTTAGGAGAAAATGTGGTCTGATTTTAATAAGCACTGATAATGGAACATTCTGACGCTCCCCCTCAATTTATGAGGGAGAATATTAGTGTCAAATGTGATGAGATATATTGACACATAACAACACATTTTTATTCATTGCTTGAACTGAACAAAGAGAAACATTTGATGATCTAAAACTAAATATAAAATTTGAAATCACTCTCCCCCTCAATCTATGACACGATTTCTATTTAAGATTTAATGAAAAATTTAAACTTTTTGTCATAGATTGAGTGGCAAATTTTATGAAAAATCTAAGTCCGATAGATTTTCAAATGTTGTTTTAACCATCATTTTAAACACAAATAATTTTCTGAAGAATCATAGAAAAAAATATTTGTTTTGATAAAAAGAAGGCTTCTCTTCTTAATCAAGAACTAATGCACTAAAGTGAACATTAAGTCTAGGGTGCACGGATGTAAAGTAATCCATGCTCAGGTGAACTTCACCCGTTGTAAGGAACAACCGTCAT
The DNA here is from genome assembly GCA_014162995.1 of Artemisia annua. Lineage (NCBI taxonomy): Eukaryota > Viridiplantae > Streptophyta > Magnoliopsida > Asterales > Asteraceae > Artemisia > Artemisia annua. The sequence goes on along the minus strand of LBNU01030123.1, from coordinate 9,300 downwards.
TTTGACGACGTGTTTTTCTCATTTTGAGAACCAGGTTGCTATTTGAAGTAATAGCAAGCCATTTTGAAAGAAAATTTTGAGAAACGACATGTTTTAGAAAACATTATTATTAAAAGATAGAAAAACTCTCGCTCAAGCGTATGTATGTATGTTTCCGTGTCATTATTGAATGAAATTTCTAGAAACGTACATAATATCAATTATATGAGAGACATGTCGTGAGAAGAATATTTTTGGAGTTTTATATTTTGCATATTTTTATGGTTTTTGTTGGTTTTATATTTTTCTATTTTTTTTTATTTTAAGATTGATGCGTTATATTCATCCTGTTTTACATTTATAAACTTGGAGCTATAAGGATTAACACATACTAACGGGCAGTGTACCCGGTCATGTGTAGTATGCCTTAGATAAATCCGAGTGTCGTCCCAAGAGCTGTTGTTCTGGCGAAATAAGATAAATACTAAAAAGGGGTATTAGATGAATAGATTGAATAGTAACAAGACATAATTAAACAGAATGAGAAATAAAGGTAAGATAGATAGGGATAGGTCATTAAGATATTAAAGTTTAGTAACATTCATATTCTAAGGTTCTACTTAGTGGGTAAGAGTCGACAAGAGTCAAATGGTCAAATCATCCGCCCTATCTTACACCTTGTCCTATTCTAACATATTGTAAATGTGAGAGTTCATCGGTCGGCGTGAGCCTACGAGGTGCAAGAGTCATTAAGTACCATGTTTAATAGACTTGTTCTAGTGGAACCCGGCATGGTCAGATCTTAGATTCCCTTTAACTTCTTAAGTATGTCCAATTGGTAGGTGGTCCTAGGGTTAATTCGCACACAAGGAAAAGTAGTACTATGGCCAATTCTTACCAATCCTCGCAACCTACTCGTCTAGGGTCCTAGGGTTAATTCACCTAGACAAATAGATACTACCAAGCTTCAATACTACCGAAACGAAAAGATTACAAACAAGCAAAGAAAACTTCTACATAGATAAATATAAATGATAAGCTAAACCAACTCTTAATTAATAGAAAGAATTCACGGAATGTAAAACATAATAGAATTCGAACATGGATTAGACTAGGATGCTCCTAGTCTAATTTAGACGCTATCTCTCTAGTCTTCTTGGTCTTCATTCTTCTTCTGGGTAGTTCTCCCCAAACCCTAGTGAAGGTTTGGGAAAGGGGAGATTGTTTAATGAACAAATTTCCTTTGGTATTTATAATACCCGTCTGGGCTATAGTGTAGCTGTATTGTAGGACTACGCCGTGTCTTTGTTCATAACCTCTACGGCGTAGCTTGTTGGATAGCTACATCGTAGTCTTTATAGAATATCTTTACACTGTAACTCAATGACTTGTTACGGGCGTAGAGCACTTATCTTCATCATTACGCCGTAGTCCAATCACTAACTACGACATAGCTTGGTAGTTGTTTCTACTACGCCATAGCTCGTTGCATGCTACGGCGTAGTCTTCTTCAAATGGAAGTACTAATCATCCAACGGTGTAGTCCCATCAATCGACTAGATCGTAGTCTTTGTGTCTCCAACATAACTTTGAGAGTAAATTCCAATCTTCAGTGGGGCAATGCCAATTAATCATCATAAACGCTCATTTGCTCTTTTCTTGTCCTGAAATGAAATATAAACGAATAAGAGCATAAATGAAGGTACTTAATCATATAATGATGACATAACGGGGGAAATTGACACTAAGAATAATGGACTTGTTTGATGTTATCAAAGATATGTACAAAGGATATGTGAAGCAAATCCATTACTCCTCATTCTCTTCCTAAAGACGTTTGAGTGTTTCTGGCATAAGACTCTTCATACCAAGTCGCGGGAGAATAAATTGGAACCATTCTCTCAGAAGTGCCTTAGTAAAAATGTCTGCCAGCTGATACTCAGTCCTCACGAAGTAGAGTTCAACCACACCTTTCTCAACCTGTTCCCTGATGAAGTGATGTCGGATATCAATGTGCTTTGATGGAGAGTGTTGGATATTGTTGCAGCAAAGAGCGAGGGCACTTTTGTTATCACAATACAGAGGAATCTTGTTTTATGCAAAGCCATAGTCGGATAGTTGAGATCTCATCCATAAGATTTGAGCACAATATGCCGACATGGCGATGTATACAGCCTCTGTGGAAGATATAGATGTACTCATTTGCTTCTTCGATGACCAGCTTACTAACTTTTCTCCCAGAAATTGAGCACCTCCTGATGTACTTCGACGAGTATCTTGACACCCTGCATGATCTGCATCTGCATAAGCTGTAAGTGCCATGGCGGTGTCCTTAGGGTACCAGAGACCCATGTGAAGAGTTCCTTAGAGATACCTAAAGAACCTCTTTACTACTTCCAAATGCTTTTTGGTAGGCTTAGGGGGTGTTTATTTTTTTTGTTAGCTAAGAGATGGGTGGGGTCCATATGGGACCCATGACTCTTAGTGTGTCTTAATGGGGAGAAGAAGACATTTTATGCCTTGTAGATATAGATGTATTAGTGGAAATAAGTGGGTTCCACACAAAAAAGAAATATTATTAAATACTTGTGTGGACCCATTCCCTTAGTTAAGGGAAAAAAGAAACACCCCCTTAGACTGGTACCGAGCACACATGCACACTGCGAGAAGATCTGGCATACTAGCACTGAGATACATTAGGGATCCAATCACACTTCGGTACTTAGTTTGATCAACTGGGATCCCAGAGAGGTCTTCATCCAATTTCAATCTTTCAACCATGGGAGTGTCAACAGGATCACTTGAATCAAATCCAAATTTCTTCAATATTTCATTAGTATATTTGGATTGATTTATGAAGATGCCTCCGAGACTTTGTGAGATTTGTAACCCTATGAAGAATGACATTTTTCCTATTATAGGAATTTAGAACTTAGAACTCATCTCGTTTGAAAACCGATCACATTCCGTAGGATCTGAGGAGGCAAAGATGATGTCATCTACGTAGATATGAACATGAAGTAGATGCTTGCCCGTCTTTCTAGTGAATAATCTAGGATCAACAAAACTTTTGGAGAATCGGTTAGCCAAAAGAAACTTAGACAAAGTGTCATACCACGCCCTAGGTGCCTTCCTTAGGTCATAAAGAGCCCTCTTCAGACGATAAACGTGAGTAGGATGATCAGGGTCCACAAATCCTTCTAGTTGACAGACATAGACTGCATCTTTCAAATCACCATTTAGAAATGCTATCTTTACATCCATTTGATAGACCGTCATATTCTGACTGGCAGCATTAGCGAGAAAGATTCTTATGGCTTAAATTCGAGCGACTGGTGCAAATGATTCTTCAAAGTCTATGCCCTTTTCTTGTCGATAACCCTTTGCAACAAGCCGTGCCTTATTTTTCAGAATGTCGCTATGCTCATCAAGTTTTACTTTGAAGATCCACTTAAGAGCGATAATCATTACTCAATCTGGAGGAGGCACTAATTCCCAAACTTCAAGTCTATCAAACTCGTGAATCACTTCTTGCATTGCATTAAACCAACAGTCTTTTGACATTGCATCTTTGAATCTTTGGGTTCAACCTTAGATAGTACGGAATTAAAGAAGCACCACAAGGCATCGGTTGCAAGTTGCTTTCGAGTGGATACTGGATGAGACGGATTTCCAATAATATTGTCAATCGAATGATCGTTGGTCCATTTTCTGAGATGTTCATGGTTGAGGGTATGGAACTGATGTAGCTGTGTTAGGATCCCCTGAAGAAGATGTCTCAGAAGAAGATTCAGGAGCAAATATGTTTTCGAACAGAGCATCATCAGGAGGAGCAAATGGATTCACATCAAAAGAATTTTCAATTGCATTGCCTTGATGTACTGAAGGAGATTGAAGGTTTGATGACGATGGTGAATGACTAGCTGATGGAGCATCTTGATCGATTGACGTAGACATATACGGATCATTTGAATTGCTTGGAACAGGAGCTGCTGCAGCTAGCGGTGTCGGAGTGTCATCACTTGGTGGCTTAAATATTCGTCAAACATCAGATCAAACAAAGTCTTCAAATCCTCATTGGTAGGGGTACATAATATGCTGCAGGAGTGGGATGTTGTACAAGACCTGAACTGATTGGTCCAGGAGACAATAAATTAGGTGCGGGTCCAGAACTTGTGTGTCGAGGAACCGTATGCTCAGTTAGCTCATCGAATGTCACGTGAATGGCTTCCATAATTTCCCGGGTTCGGTTGTTGTAGATTCGGTATCCCTTGCGATCTGGTGCATAGCTAACGAAAAATCCAATGTCTGCCTTAGCCTTAAGTTTTCCTAGATCTTGACTATCATTTGTCGGATAGCATAGAGCACCGAACACTCGTAGGAAGGAGAGATCTGGCTTCTTTCCATGGATCAGTTCATATGGAGTTTTGTTGTAGAGAGTGTGTATCAACGATCGGTTTTGGGTGTAACAAGAAGTAGCAATAGCTTCCGCCCAAAGAAACACTGGTGCCTTAGAAAATATCAGCATGGTTCGTGCAGCTTCCACAAGGGTAAAATTTCATCTTTCAACAACGTCGTTCTGCTGAAGAGTGCGTGGAACACTTTTCTGGTGAGTGATGCCAATACTTTCATAAAATTGAATGAGTTGTTTGTTAACAAACTCCGTTCCATTGTCTATGCGGATGATTCTGACGGTTTTGTTGAGTCTTACTTGCAACTGTTTGATGAGTTTGATAATAACCTCTGGAGTCTCATCCGTGGTTCTCAGCACTCTCATTGTTCCATTTATACTCAGCACTCTCATTGTTCGCATAGATCCATGTGAAGGGTGTGAAGAACTTCCATGATGGTATTGACAGTTTTGGGTTTGTGAGTATGCTTCTTGCTTTTACCCCGTTGACAAGCTGAACAGATATGATCTTTTTCAAATTTAAGTCTTGGTAGACCTTGAAAAAGGTCCTTGCGGGCCAGATCATTAATGGTACCAGGTTTCAAGGGATTTAAATGTCGGTGCCATAACCAAGATTTTGTCTTTGAGGCCTTAGAAAACAAGTAAATAGGAGCGGACCGCATCATGTCTTCAATGGAGATGGTGTACAAATTAGTGCCACGAGAACCTTTAAGAATATATGTACCATCTAATTCTCTAACAAAACATGTATGTTTTCTGAAAGCAACTTCAAGATCGGAATCACAAAATTGACCTACAGAAAACAAGTTGTGACCAAGTCCTTCTACGTAGTATACCCTGGAGATTACACTGTCACCAAAAACATAGTCTCCATAACCTATAATTACCCCAAAATGGTCGTTCCTGAATCTAACTGTCCCGATAAACTTTTTCACGAAATTCCTGTGCCGTGAGCGATCCCCTGTCATATGTTTTGAGCAGCTTGAGTCCAAATACCAAAGGACGATTTGTACGACCTGCATTTGAAAACAGACAACAGAAAAGAGTTTGGAGTGCAGGGTCCCCTGTGGAAAACTAGAAGGGGGGTTGAATAGTTTTACGCCTTTTTAATTTATAAAAACTTTGGTTTCTAAAACTTCGATTCTAGCTTTATATGATATCAACTGGCTTGCATAATTATAAACAACTATATCTACAAGAGTATATAATGACAAATATGTAAGTAAGTAAATAAAAAGATAGAGATAGAAAGATAGCACCGCGAGACAAAGGATTTATAGTGGTTCGGCTATGAATCTCCTCTTCGTCCTACTCCATTCCCCGAGCACCTAACTCGAGAGTTTTCTTCACTATGTGAACAAGCTCCTTTATGGCGGAGAAACCTTACACTCCTTTGCTTACACCGTTTAACGACACCAAGCAAAATGTCGAGTCCTAATACTAGCTAGAACCAATCTCACAACTCTTCACAACTTGTCACAACTTCTACACAACTTATACACACCACAACTACTACACAACTTCACTAATCCTACTTCACAACACTACTTTTTCTTCACTACTTCTTTACCTTAAGAATTAAGTCCAAGACTTCAAGTTCTAAATCACTAAACATCCCTACATACCAAACATCAATTGTAAGTCAAACTCATCTAATTATCTCTATGAATTACATAATTAGGGTTTATTGTTATCTTGAAATTAGGGATCTTAAGTCTATCATGAAATTAAGTATAATTAACACTTGAGTTCAAATGATTGATAGATTATTATATTAATCAAGA
>LBNU01030122.1:0-11179 GCA_014162995.1 Artemisia annua | reverse complement strand
GAGCTTCGTGCCAAGTAGGTTTATAGAATCTAGTGTCAAACTTGTCATCAATGGCATTGGATTCAAATGGTTGAGAGACAAACACACATACTTCAACTTTAATACAGCAAGATTATGACCTGCATCAACCAAAACATTCATGATAACAATAAGTTGTAACTTGTAAGCCCAAATAAAACCAAAAATTGATTCGTCAATATCATCAATAAAACATTAACATAGACAAAATTTCACAATTAACTTACACTAATTTATTATGACATTTTAGTGTTTTATTATTTTTTGGTAATTAACCATGGTGTCCGACCTTTGGGCCAACTAAAACACACCGCCCTCAAGGTTTGTTTGCACTACAAAGGTTGAACTTGAGATCTCTCATATATTATTGATGATAATCACAAGTTCTTACCAGCTTGGCCACCTCACGGACTGAACAAGGGTAGGTTCCGGGACACAATGGATTTTTGCGGCGTCGTAGTGCTATTTTTTGCTAAAGGAATCTCAATTTTTCTTAAACACACCCATGTTGTGTTTCTAGTCTCGTATACTTTTAGTTTTTCTTAAATGCATCTATTCAATTTTTCATGTTTCTGTCCCAAGCTACCAGTACCACTCATGGTTGATATTGTTGGACTTTTTAATTGTATAAGTCTTGTATGAATAAGACTTGAAAGACAAAGGACTAAACTTGTAGATTAGAAACTTTGTAACCGCTATTCGGTTAAGTTAGTTAAATTCTGTAAAGGTTTGAAGGGTTGTGTCGCTTGGCTTGAAACCCTTCAAACAGTCACAACGTTTGGTTCATACCCATTCGGTGTGTATAAATAGTTTAGCACATGTATCATTCTAGGTGTGTCTCTTTGTAACAATGTAATACCCAATGATTATGTTGTTAATATAAATCATATTCTTGTCAAATCTTGTGTCTTGTTCATATGTCTGAATTCGTTCATGAAATAAACCTGTGAAACAAACTGCCCCTGCATCGAGTCTACAGATATCACTAATTAATAGAGCAAAGTAATGAACGTGATTATGAACTTACAATAAGCAGAAAGCAGTGGCAGAACATGTGATACCCAATTCCTTTGATACGGATGATTAGAAACTGAAAGTGATTTCAAATGTACAGAAACCCTAGGCAGCCACTTTTCAAGGAAAAACTCGTCAAACAGGTACAGATCATGATCATGAACATCCTGGAGCGCAAGTTTGAGCTCCTTCTCAGCACCTATGCACACTGATTCAACAACTGGCATATTTGATATAAGATTTAGAAAGATTTTCTTGAAACTAGACGAAGAGTGGTGATTCCATAATATTTGCGACGTGCATTGAAGATTAATTGATCGAAGACGTGGATATAAAGTATTGAAACCCTTTGACGCGATTCTGCATCGAGCTACGTCTGCTGAGTCGCCGAGTCGACTCAGAATTTCTAGGAGTAGGTCTTCTGGGAGCTTGTCCATGCTTTGTTATTACGTCATCGTGGATGTGTTATATGGGTTGTAGATCTCTTCCGTTACCTATATGGAGTGTTTTTTTTTTTTTTTTTTTTTTTTTTTTTTTTTTTTTTTTTTTTTTTTTTTTTTTTTTTTTTTTTTTTTTTTTTTTTTTTTTTTTTTTTTTTTTTGGTATGTATTAGGCCAAAGCCCACATAGGCGAAAAAGCAGAACTACAGGGCTTTAAGGCATAACACATACTTTTGATGTTTAGATTAATTCAATAACAACTAGTTAATTAACTTTTCTTTAGTAAGGCGTCATTTTTATAGAAAAAGCAAACATGAAGATGCAAAGCAGCAACAACATTGCAGCCAACAAAAACAAAACTCTTCTTACCCTTATACTAAAAACTACAAGCCGTAGAAACATAAGTATAAAGGAGGAGCACTTAAGACCACAACAATAAGGCCATTAAAAAGACTGAATGCTAAAAAAATCTACACATCATACCAACCGTGGATCCCTAGAACTTGCAAGCATGAGCTGGGTCCGACACCCATTCTAATCATGAAGAAATGGTACCATTCACTCTGTTAGCAATACAAAAGAAAGACACGACTTGAACTTCATCATATATAGTTGACAGATTTGTAACTTTCTTCACAAAAATTCTTTTGTTTCGAGCACGCCATATAGTGTATAACATCGACGACACCACAGCTTTTGATCCAGTTTTTTTGTTTTTTTGTTAAACTGTAGCACGCCTTTGTAATTTATAACCTCGTCCACCGAACCAAAAGTGACATTACTCATCTTACCAATCAAGAAATTTTCACCACCCTTCCAACTTCCAAGACCCGATAACATCTCAAGAAACAATGATCTATCGTTTCTACCTTCTCGTTACAATGAGGAAAAAGCATCGAATCAAAATTCAACCAGTATGATCAAGCCAAAAATGGACCGGGATTCTTCCATGATTTAGTCGCCAAATAAAAATACAAACTTTTCTTAGAATGATTTTGCACCATCTTGTTTCTTGCCATGTGTTGGACCTTTGTAGAATTTTTCCATCTCTTACCTCTCTTAATCTTTTTACCGTGAAGAACCCATTTTCTTCGAGATCCCAACTGCATGTATCTGGTTGCCCCACACTAGCTAGGAAAAAACGAATGAATCAAAGTAGTCATTTCCATAAGTTCCCTCGCAACCCTCCCCCTTATACCTCTCTCCCATTCCCATCCACCTTCCTTACATACTCTTCTCTTTGCCACTATTACCCCTTTCCTACTCTCTAATCTAAATAGTCGGGAATTTTTCCTTAAGTGTAAAATCCCCAACCCAACTATGCAACCAAAAGAGAATACTGTCACCCCCACCCAACTTTCTTTCAAACGAGGAAGTAAACCGAGGTTGGTCCCAAATTACGAGTAAGAGTCGATATGAAATTGCAAAGTAAAAACTAGATAACTTTATTAATCGTCTAACCGTTGAAATCATTTACATGTACACATATATATACTACACGAATGGTTACCATGAACCATCGCGACTGTTCACTAAAAGGTTGTGTTGGTTCTGTTTGTTCGAACAGGTACAAGCCAAACAACACACCTATTCGGTTCTATAACCGCCATAACTAATAACTATATTAACTAACATAACTAACTAACCGACATAGCGGTTATTAACTTTATAACGAACAACTTTGGTCCTTGAAGTTTGTTGAGAAGTAACATCGAGATTACTTGCTCACATTCTCCTCCTTAATCTTGATCGTTGCTTCGTCCTAAGTCTTGAACTCCGAGCATTTGTCGCATAGTCACAAACATGAGTCTTGGTAAGGCCTTTGTTAAAATATCCGCTCTTTGAAGTTCTCCATTTACGTGTTCCACATTGATATAACCATTCTCTACGCATTCCCGAATGAAATGATAGCGAATGTCTATGTGCTTGCTCCTTCCATGAAATACTGGGTTCTTCACGAGTGCTATAGCTGATACATTGTCAACTCTGAGCGTTATTCTTTTTTCTTGCCATCCAGTTAATTCACTAAAAAGTCGTTTTAACCATAAAGCTTGACATGCTGCTGCAGTAGCTGCCATGAATTCTGATTCACATGATGATAGTGCCACTGTAGGATGTTTCTGAGTACACCAAGTAATAGGTGACTCTCCAAAGTAAAATACGATTCCAGTAGTTCCTTTTCTTTGATCGGTGTTGATTCCATAACTACTTTCACTGTAACCTGTAATCTTGCAGCCGCCTTCTTTCTTGTATATTATGCCATGCTCTTTTGTTCCTTTGATATATCGGATTACTTGTTTCACTGCCTTCAGGTGATGGTCCTTCGGGTCTTGCATAAATCTGCTGAGTAGTCCGACTGAGTAACTAAGATCTGGTCTTGTGTGCAGTAAGTACCTAAGACTTCCAATCAAGCTACGGTAGTAAGTTGCGTCAACTGGGTTTCCATCTTCCGCCTTGACCAACTTAGTGCCGGGATCCAATGGTATCTTAGTATCATTGCTATCCGTCATGCTTGTTTCTTTTAAGATCTTGTTTGCTTGATTGTAATCTCTCCTCCTGTCTGTGTAACTTCTATCCCAAGGTAATAAGCTAGCAACCCTAAGTCGCTCATTTCGAATTTATCTTTCATCTGGGATTTGAACAAGTCGATTTCTTTCTTTGGAGTGCCCGTAATTATCAAATCATCTACATATACTCCAACTATAAGTGTAGAAGTCTTGCTTCTCTTCGTATAAACTGCTTGTTCGAGATTACATTTCTTAAAGTCTAACGACTTCAAGGTTTGATCAAGCTTCACGTTCCAAGCTCTCGGTGCTTGTCTTAAGCCATACAGAGCTTTGATTAGCTTGTAGACTTTTCCTGAGTTTCCTTGTTGAATGAAACCTTCAGGTTGGGTGACATAGACTTCTTCCTTCANACTGCTTGTTCGAGATTACATTTCTTAAAGTCTAACGACTTCAAGGTTTGATCAAGCTTCACGTTCCAAGCTCTCGGTGCTTGTCTTAAGCCATACAGAGCTTTGATTAGCTTGTAGACTTTTCCTGAGTTTCCTTGTTGAATGAAACCTTCAGGTTGGGTGACATAGACTTCTTCCTTCAATTCTCCATGTAAGAATGCTGATTTTACATCTAAGTGATGTACTTGCCAACCATGATATGCTGCTAGTGCTAATATCAGACGAACTGTCTCTATCCTAGCAACTGGTGCAAATACTTCATCGAAGTCTATTCCTTGTTCTTGTACATAACCTTTTGCTACTAATCTTGCCTTATACTTTATGATCTTTCCTTGAGCATCTCTTTTGGTCTTACAAACCCATTTGAGTCCGATTGCCTTTTGATTTGTTGGCAATGTGGTAAGAGTCCATGTGTTATTTTTGTTGATTGAATCTAATTCAATCTCCATGGCCTCAATCCACTTCTTATCTTTTGATGCTTCCTTGTAATTACGAGGTTCTTCTTCTATGAAGAATAAACTTGGTGCTTCTACTTGTTGTGCAGTTTCATAGATTTCTGTCAAATCTTTTAAACCTCGTACTAGTCTATGATCATATCTTTGATCTGAGCTACTTAATGAGCTAATAGTAGCTTCTGCTTCTTCATCTGAGTTAGGGGCATAATTTTATGTTGGTGGTGTGATTGGTGAGTCTGGATCTGATGTTGGATCCGGTATTGGATACATATTGTCATTGTTTTCTACGTCGACATGTATAGGGTTTTCGTTGTCAACTTCGTCTACCACAAAACTAGTCAAAAATGTGTCTTGTGTACTTGTATCCTCTTCACTTTTATCCCAATCCTACGGTTTTGTTTCCATAAACTTTACGTCCCTACTAACATGTTTCTTCCTTCTTATCGGATCATATAGCCTACATGCTTTTGATCCTTCCTCTACTCCTAAATAAATCATCGGTATGCTTCTATCATCTAACTTCTTCAAGTTAGGTATCGTAATCTTAGCATACGCTGTGCATCCGAATATTCTTAGGTATCCCAGATTTGGTTTTCTGTTGTAGAGGGCTTCATATGGTGTTTTATCTTCCAGGGCCTTCGTAGGTACCCTGTTGAGTATGTAAATGGCGTATCTGACTGCTTCCGCCCAAAAAGTTAAGGGTAACTTCATTTCTTTCATCATACTCCTAGTAGTTGATAAAACTATCATATTCTTTCTCTCCACTACACCATTTTGTTGTGGTGAGTATGGTGCTGTCAGCTGTCTTGCTATACCATTCTCTTTACAGTACTTGGTGAATTCATTAGATGTAAATTCACCTCCTCTATCTGTTCTTAGCATCTTTAATTTCAACTTCAACTCCATTTCGAGAAAGAATGTTATATATATAGTGTTGGTCCCAAATTACGAGTAAGAGTCGATATGAAATTGCAAAGTAAAAACTAGATAACTTTATTAATCGTCTAACCGTTGAAATCATTTACATGTACACATATGTATACTACACGAATAGTTACCATGAACCATCGCGACTGTTCGCTAAAAAGTTGTGTTGGTTCTGTTTGTTCGAACAGGTACAAGCCAAACAACACACCGGCCTATTCGGTTCTATAACCGCCATAACTAATAACTATATTAACTAACATAACTAACTAACCGACATAGCGGTTATTAACTTTATAATGAACAACTTTGGTCCTTGAAGTTTGTTGAGAAGTAACATCGAGATTACTTGCTCACATATAGTGTCACCGTTTATTAAATATAATGCAATTAGTTATCTAAACGTTTTAACAGATTACTCATTTACGATATTTTCTTATCTAAATACTTTTTCTTCGTGAAAAGTATTTGTAAATGTGCATATAATTATTAACGGGACAAATTTTGGGGCCTTTTAAAATTTTGGGGCTCTGAGCGATCGTCCACCTTGCATACCCTCAAAGACGGCCTTGTTGTTATGTTAAAATAGTGATGATCATTTAGTCGATGTTATGTCAGCATAGTGACAACCACCTGGTCGCTCATGGTTCTGAATTAGTGACGAGTGTTTTTTGTCACTTTGGTTGTCCATATTTGACGACTTCTTTACTTCAGATGACGATATATATATATATACATATATATATATATATATATATATATATATATATATATATATATATATATATATATATATATATATATATATATATATATATATATATATATATATATATATATATATATATATATATATATATATATATATATATATATATATATATATATATATATATATATATATACATATATATATATATACATATATATATATATATATATATATACATATATATATATATATATATATATATATAATGGGTAGCTACAAAGATTGACCACTCTTGGTTAATGACTAATTAGTCCCCACCTTTTACATACTGGAGGTAGTATGCCTGTTTCCAATTGACTGTTATAATGGCTATCTTGGCCTTGTTGTCTCATTTCTTCTTATTATTCTTTGTGAGTAATAAACTAATAATATATGTTCACCTTTGCAAAAAAAAAAAAAAAAAAAAAAAAANTCTTGGCCTTGTTGTCTCATTTCTTCTTATTATTCTTTGTGAGTAATAATATATGTTCACCTTTGCAAAAAAACAAAAAACAAAAAAAAAAAAAACAAAAAAAACAAAAAAAACGGAACTATGAGACGAAACGCGAGCACCTAAAAAAGGTGTTAAGTAAATGTATTGTTTCCATATTATGCAGCTAAATATTATTGAAAACACAACTCATCTACAAACACACCAGAGACTAGTAAGATGGTATACAATGTTGAGCTACTACACCATACTTCTAATGTCATACTTCGAGTCACTTTTAGATATACAGGCTTCAATACTTATTGATATTAAATGTTGAGTAGATACCGTGGTATCAGCCCACACTATGCATGTACCTGGCTTATTTATTGTCATCTAAGCATGGTTAATTTAATTAGGCCCCTCACCAAGACTCAGTTTTGACCCATAAAGTTTTAGCATATACAGAAACATACCCAATCTTGACCCGTAAACTTTTTAGCAAATATGGAAACATATTATTTAATTACTTGATCATTATTAGAGATGACACACACATCAAATATTTAATGAGGATAGTGACAAATCAAGCTTTTTTTCTAAGAGTGAATTATGCTAAATGTAATAACTGATGAGTTCAATCCTTATTCTATCTAAGTGTATCTGCATATATATATGTATACGTATAATAATATTATGTTAATTTATACTACATTGTTGGTTAATCATTAATGACAAAAAGAAAAGAAAAATCAGCATATTTATATATATGATTGTTTCTGTGAATTAGCTTGTAGTCATTTTATCAGTTCCCTAGTTTCGGAATAATGGAAGCTCAAGCTCATCTCCAGATCAGATCTCCTTTGGTATCTACAGTCAACTCTTTCCATAATATGTCATCACCCATAACTGTGAGATCGCAATCACGAATCATCACCACACGCAGACTGCAAATATTTGCTTCCCACTCCAGTGCTACTGCTCCAAAACGGGAGAAAGATGCCAAAAAGCGAGTAGTTATTACTGGTATGGGTCTCGTGTCTGTGTTTGGGAATGATGTAGATGTATATTATGAAAGACTCTTAGCTGGAGAGAGTGGAATCAGTTTCATAGATCGATTTGATGCTTCAAAACTCACTACTCGTTTCGCTGGTCAGATTCGTGGGTTTAAATCAAACGGGTATATTGATAGCAAAACCGACCAGAGACTTGAATATTGTCAACGGTATTGCATTGTTGCGGGAAAAAAAGCTCTTGAAGATGCTGCTCTTGGAGGCACCCAAAGTTCCAAGGTTTGTAACTGCGAAAATCATAAATTTTAAGATGACAAACTACATCAAGGACAACAATTTATCAGAGAGACTTTTTGGTATTTTTCATAAACTTTTATTTTATCTGAAAGAATTTTTGCAAAGTTATAATAGAAGAACAATTTAACAAATTATAATATTTTATATTGGGTTAATCTCAATCTACCCGAATCCAACCCATTTAGGAGGTCAAACCCGAAAGTCAAAGTCAATTAAAAAAGTCAACTCGGGTCATAACCGTTTTTTGGCAGTTACAAACTAATAGACACAACCATTTGAATGGTTATACCCATTCGAACCATTGTACCCTTTCATTCACATCTTTTCATTCATTATATATAGATTAGAATCTGTAATCTTTACACTTGATGACATATTATTATTTCGATTAATAAAAAACAATTCTTTAAAGCATATTGTGTACTTTGGTATATTGTGACCACATTAGACCAACAAAGATCCAATGTTGAGGCCAACAATTGGTATTAGAGCGAGTTTGGAATATCTATCCAAATCATCATATACCAAGGGTCCTAATTCTTGCCCTGAATCGAAGAACAATTCCCAGGAAACAATCGGTAAAAAAATTTTTTTGCAAAACTTTAATTCGAACCACAATCATATAAATTAATCATCTTCTAATTCAGAAAAAACCACCCTTAATTCGAAGTCGCCTCGTAATTTAATTACCTCTCGAGGGATCTCGAGAAGCTTGCAATCCCCACCAGGCAGTGTACCTGACCGATGTAGTATAGTGTAGTGGCAAGTACCGGGGGATTGATCGTTCTCTCACAGGGAATAGTGTTCGTTAGGTTAAAGACTACTCTAATTAAGGTCTAAGGGTGGAGGATGATTATTTTTGTATTTTTATGTTTTTATGAAAGCAGTAAAATCTCGGTTTTGAAGGAGTGGGCGGAATTAGTTGCTAGTCAACTAACCCAAGTATCTACTTATGCAAATTAAATTAAAGTTTTGAGAAAACAATGGTGGGGAAAGTAGTGTTTACTTAGATTTCATTACTCCCTAACTATCTTTTACCATGTAATTAGTATGTTGAGTTTGCGTGGATGACGGGTGTATTCCTAACAAGTCGTAGGGAGTGCGTTCAATTCCCTAACTCTATAAGCTCCTACCTCACTCTATGACGATACGTCAAGTATCCTATCATAAGCTCACCGATAGCAACCTACGCATGAAATACTACCTTAAAATCGATTAACGCACATACGATTCACGTTTCCTAAGACGTTCAAGCTTGTTACCGTATAGGAGGTTAGCCAGTTTTCTTAAGTCTAACGTAGATGAAACATTCATCCAAATCACAATCACAACATACACATCACATGATAATCAATAGTTAGGTTTCATTAGATCTAAGCAAACACAAGTTAATTTAGCCTAGCATGTTGAAGGAAAGAAAAGCACAAACATAGATCATACAACACATAGACATATTGTATGGATTGAATGAAGACTTATCTTAGATTAAACATGCAAGTTAGAGGGGTAAAAGTACCCTCTAAGGTCTGTAATACACGAGCTAGGGTTTAACCCTTAAGTTCTCCACCAAGTTCCTCTTTTAAAACAATAAAATTCGTCCTATATATATAGAAAATACGGGCTGACGGCGTCAGCCCAAGGTGTGACGCCGTCACGCCGACGATTAGGGTTTTGTGATGGCCTTCTTGACGTCGTCACGCCGCCTTGTTCCAGATCTGACGGCCTTCCCTGACGCCGTCACCAAACTAGGCCAAAAACTCTCTGGCCCGTCATGAGTAACTTCCAATTTCTTCACTTCATTTGTTCCTGACGTCGTCACGTTGAAGCTTGTGACGCCGTCACCTTCTGTGCACTTTAGGGTCTTTTGAGATTTTGTTGTTTTCCGCACTTTTTCACTCCGAAAACGCCCGAAAATGCTTCTTTTGTGATTTTCTCCTCAAAAGTACCTAAAATGAGAAAAGAAACGACTTTGGGTGAAATCCGATCCAATAATATACGAATTAGGACTCAAACAGACCCCTAAAAACGTAACATTTTTCGTCTCATCAAATACCCTTACACTTGAGATTTGCTTGTCCTCAAGCAAATGTGCTTTTATTCCAATTAAAATACAAGTTAGAGGTCACTTAATGCGAACATAAAAGTAATTACAATAGTTAGTCGTTCCACTTTACTCAAAATAAGCACGGAGAAAATATATTAGCACCTCTCATGTAGTGTTTGGATACTCACATCTCTCGGTTGATAATATGTGAATATAATGTAAAGGAAATGGATAATATCACTCACTACCTGACATAGTAAATAGATTACCATAGGCTTGAGAGAAGATCGAAACCTTCTCCACTTAGGCGTAAGCACCTAGGATAACTATCAAAGAGGGCTTTACAAAAGGGTTATAACGGGAGGTTTAGGGATATGGAAAAACACGGTTTGGTTGGATAAGGGGTAGTTTACTGGTGGCTAGTCAATCATCTTGGTTAGTTACATATACAAGTGGCGTTGCCAAGCCAAGACTAGACTCAATCTTAAACTATCGAAAACAAAATGAAATAAAAACAAAACATAACTTAGAAATAAAAGATAGGTGCGGATGGTAGTCCGTATGTTTTTTTCCATATAATATATATATAATATATAATATATAATATCTATAATATATATAATATATATATATTACTATATATATATTAATATATATATATGATATATAATTTGATAGTAATATATATATATAATATTAATATTTTCTTTTTTTCAATTTTTTTTTTTTTTTTTTTTTTTTTGCAATCCTTTTTACCCTAACCAATCCAAAATAATACATCAAATGGGGACTTAAACTTTCCCCTTACACTGAATTTTACATACTTTATACATTTAC